>JBBPRK010001523.1:0-11777 GCA_038093075.1 Boletus patriciae | reverse complement strand
ACCTGTCAAGCGATCATCTACCCACCTATTTTCACTTCCATCATCGACAATGCCCTCAGTTTCCTCTTCTCCTGGGACAGCCGCAACATCACCACCACGCAAAAAATGGCCGCGTACGCTCACTTGTACTCGTATGCCTCCGTCAAGTCGGTCGTGCACTGGTTCCAGATCATGCGCGAGTCCACCTTTCAGATGTTCGACGACGACATCACAGTCTTTGGCGGCCCTGCGAATTCTGGGAAAGCCTACCGCCCCGCGCGGTTCCCTACGCGGAACATCGAGACCCCGATTTTGTTGCTGTACGGCAACAGGGATAGCCTCGTGGATATCGAGGCGATGGTCAGTGCGTTGCCGGCGAGTGCGACGCGAGTGAGGAAATTAGATGGGTATGAGCATCTGGACATATTATGGGGCAAGGACATCGACAAGGATGTGTTCCCGGAGGTCGTGAATGCGCTGCGGGTGCACTGTGAAAGTCCGGAAGGGGAAATGCGTAATGGTGTGAAAGTGTTTGAGATGGAGGCGGATCCCGAGGGGTGAGATCTAGTGAGAAGTGGGTGGTCGTTGATATCTCATGGACCCCATATACTTAGTATGTTTGTCTTGGACGATTCTTATTGTAGTCATGTAATAGTTGCTATCAGCTTGGACTTGTCGACGATTCGGACGTTAAAGTGCTGTAAAGCTTGGTGTTTAGATCTTCAGCCTCTCGACGCTCTTCAAGGCCTTGGGTGTGTCCAACAGAAAGCCATGTCGAGAGTACGAACCGACACGCCAACTCAGTTTTGGGGGCCTATGCAAACCTGGTGGGTTAAATCCTGCTTACCTTTCGATTCAGATCTGGAGAAGGGCCGTTCGGCGGTTCAAACCCGCTCTGGCTGGTTTATGTGATGCGAATATGTCTCAGGCCTGGGGCCGCACGACGGAATTGCCGAGTCCAACAACTTACCTTCGACCGATGCATGGACGGGAGGATGGACTTCGTACATACCTTTTTGCGCGGGCGTTCAATCGCGATAGTGTTTCGAAGGAATGTATCCAACGACGCAGCACTGGCTCTCGTGGTGCAGAGTATCGTTCCCGGTGGGACTTGGTGACACCTCAAGGTCGTGCTTTCTTGCGACTGGACAAGGCATCCATACGGGATGCAACTCAGCCAATTTCCCTACCGTGATATCCGAGGACTACCGTGGGAGGCTAGAAAGAGGACTCAGGTTATACAAAGAGACGACTAGTTCCGATCGGGTGAGGGAGTCGAACGCATATACCCAGGTGAAACGGGGGCCGTCGATCCAAAGAGGAAACGCATGTCCTATCGCCCCGTGGAGGACTGAGTTTGGGGATTCGACGAATGATGCGGATGACGTTTCGAGCCGCTGGGTGAGATGCGAATCGTGCATGGAGTATGCTGAGTAAATGATATCGTTAACCGACTCGTGATCGTCCGAGAGGACGATCCAGAGACCGATCGTCTTCGACGTCGTCGAGCTTGGCTCGAGATACGATTCGTGGACGGATTGATCGACCGGACTAGGACTCAGAGGATGGGTGCAGCGGCGAAGAGGGGAGAAGAGGGGGAAAAGTACGAGGCCGAAATCGTGAAACCTGGTCCTTATATGCGTGCGCTGACACGGGACGATCTCTGGAGGAAGCAGTCGGAAACTCGGGACGACTGAAACAGGAGTGGTTAGTCAGAACTCGGAATAGATCGGGTGATGATCACTGGATCCGTGGACCCAGATAGGTCTGCCCGCGCCGTTGGGACCTGATCTTGCGTGTATGCGCACCAAGAGATCTACTATCGATAAAGCATGTGCAGGGGTATATACATGGGTTGCTCGAATTCTGCTTTTGTTGATCACGTCGGTAAACTAGATCGACGTCGTCTACCGCTCACGAACGTTTCTTTTTGCCTTCCTTTTTGGATTTTTTGCTAGTTTCTGGTGGGTGACTGCTCGGGGCACCGTCTTCGTGCCTTTTCTCGGTGGTATCTTCGTCGTTACCGTTGGGATGGCGTTTTTTCTGTCTTTTCTCCTTGGACGTCCTCCGGGCCACTTTCGTGTGGTCCTCGTCGATCTGCTCGCTTACAGCGGTAGACACGTCCCCTGAAGTAGTCTGGCTAGCTTCGGCTTCCCGTCGTTTCCGTTTCTCAGCCTTGCGTTCCGCCCTCCGGCGCTGTTTCTCCGACACCAGGTCTCGACCATCGGCGTCGGCGTCGCCACCCCCAGATACTGATCCTGCTTCAGGCACTTGCGAGGGAGGAACGGCGGGAGCTCGGCTGCCTATACCTCTTCGCGGTGGCTCGTCGTCGTCGTCGAGTGGAAAAACGTTTGACAATCCGAATCCCAGCCCGGTGGCGCCAAGACCGGGTGTAGCAGATCCCGAGGGTGCGGAGGATGATGCAGGGGATGAGGAAGAGGAAGATGACGAGCGAGCGAGAAGTTTTTCCTTGAAGTAATCTGTGACGCTCTTCGTCGATGTTGTCAGTTTGTCAAGCGAAAGTGAAGGCTCGGAGGCGGGAGTGGACGGGCACGAGGACAAGGACGGTGGTGTGGGTGCGGGGGTCGACATCGATGTGGGCGTAGATGAAGAGGGCGCAATTCCAAGAATCTCTGCGATGGCTGATGCGGATTTACCTTCAATGCGTTTTGCGGCCCGGATGCGCGCACGATGTCTGTCACGACCGAACACAACAGGAAAAAGAGGATGAGAATGGTACATCAGTGCGTGTGCATAACTTACGCCATCGGACGGGATTTGGGTATTGGATCAGACTGCGGCTTTGATGACGAGAGCGCTGGCGAAGGTTCAGGAGTGGGATCAATGGCGGGGGTAGCAGAGTCATCAAGACTGGATTTTGGTCGTTTCTCCTTCTTCTCCTTATTTTTCTTTTTCTTTCTCGTGTTCCCGTTCTCGCTGGCATTTGGATCGTCTCCGTCCTTGTGTTTCCTTTTCTTTGTCGTCACAGACGACTCCCTCCCCAACTTCCCTTCTACTCCCTCCTCCTGCGCGCGCACGAAAGCCTCGCCCATCGCCGTCTCACGCGTTCCTACGTCCTCCCCTTCCGCATCCTCGTTGGCCCCCTTTTCCCGCCCTGAACTCTCATTCAGCCTCTTCAACAACGCCTCAAACTCTTTGTTTTGCTTCCACGCGATACCGCTGGGATCTCGTTGCTGCTGTGCGCCGATCCCCATCATATCGAGCTTCTGCTGGACCTTGAGGTGGGTCTTCATCCCGTCGCCAGAGGACCCGAGGCCCTGAGATGCATCCCATCCAAACTTTGAGAGATAAGAGAGGCCAAAACGAGAGGCGTCTGTAGAGCGAGTGGGGGAACGTGAGCGTGATCGGGGTGATGGTTGTGGGGCTCACCATCAGCCCAGCCCAGATTCCGGGGGTCGGCGGGGATGCGCTGTTTTTGTTTGCGGCCTGCGAGGCCCATCAGTGCGTGAGGTTGGGCGACTCTGAGAATGTTGGTGTGCCATACTCGATCACCAAATTTGCGATTTCGGTTGAACTGAGGGTCACTATCCATAATAGGTTATTGACCCCCTTTTTTGTTCCAAAAAGAGTTCGTAGGCCATCACTCAAGTACCCCAAGCTTCATCAATAGCAAGAGACGTACTGTATGTACATACCCACCTATCCTGAGGGGTATGGATTATTACAGAGTCTACTGTATCTTACACGTCAAATTAAAACAAAATTTAAGTAGCGTACACTACCGTCCATTGAGATCAAAGGATACAATAAAGAGAAGAATTGGTTGTATAACCGACAGATGAGGAACACATACCTGGCGTCACTAGAACAAAATGTGAGATATGGCAATACTTCCCAGAGTGCTCAACTCACCAACAACCCTCGCATAGCCTCCAAACACTGAAAGACAATGCCGCGATTTTCCAACGGGTTCATACCTTGCCTACGATATGAGTCTGGGTCCGGAACGAGGGGCACGAGCCTTTGCACAACAGTAGGCTGTGCTGGGTACTGGGAAGTGATAAGAGCATCAACCAGGGCTTGTGTGACCGGGATCTTGTAAAAGACGGGGCATGGTCCAACCATGGTAATAGCAGGAAACGTTTGCTGAAGCAGAGGGTGCCCGCGAAGACGATTGTTTTCCACGAATGCGGCAATTACCGCAGCAATCAATTGTGGTTTTGGTTCGTCGGTCACTGTGGTACGCTGGAGATTCGTCCAAGAGCATGCCTCAGGAAGATTCAACGGCAACCCACCTTGTCTGCCTGAACCAGAAGCGAGTACTGGTAGTCGTCCAGGACAGCGATATCAGCCCTTGCGCGCACACGGGTACCACACATTGTGAAGGACAACTCTCTCCTTGTGGCAATCGATCTGCTGTTGTCGTCAAAGTTGAGCATTCTGAGAATATGGCCTGCAAAATCGTTCACGGCAGCCTCTCCGCAAATATTTGCGCGCTCTAGGTACCCGAAGAAGAGGCGGTCCTCCTTGGTGATAACAGCGGGAGGAGCTACGTTGTTCAGAATGGCTGGAGAAACGGTTGTCGGAGGCAACTGGGGCGCGCCGAAGAACGTTGCGATATCAACGTCTTGAGTAACAATGTTGAAGGCAAAGAGCTCGTAGTCAGTCCACTCGCCACCAGACTTTGATGAGCGGATGAGTTGCGCCATGATGAAGCGTTGATCGGCCTCCTCGGCGGGTCACTATAACTTTGTCCATAATAGGTTAGTGACCCCCCCTTTCCCTTTTTTGTTCCGACCAGCTGGTACTAGCAATCACTTGCTGTCACTCACGGAACACGGATTTCATCAACAGCAACACCGGGCTAGACCTTGTGGACGAGTGGCGGGTCGTTAAATACTTGCCATTCATATAATATTGCTCGGTTCAGCTTGCCACTTCTCAACCACTCACCTGGTGGTAGATGCTCAAGCCCACAGCCTCAGCGCCAACGAGACGCGAATGCTTTCTCCTCGCTCTCCTACTCTTCGCACTGCTCTCGGTGTCTAGAGCAGGGATTGGTATTCGGGAGTCACGCGCTTCACGCTTAGTCCCAGAAAAGGCCGTCCAGAAATACGGCTCTAACCTCGAGCCTGCCTCGCAGGACGTCCAAGTCCCGACCACCGAGTCAGAGCGTTGGCGCACGCGCGTAACATGGGACTCCAAGCAAGTGCCATTAACGACCGTAGTTTCCCATGTCCCTGGTGCGTGTCTCGTTTCCCAGCACGATTTACTACCAACCCCTGTATTCAAGGCTGGACGATATTTGACAACCTGTTTGTGGTGAACGGGACCGTCTACGTCGTCATTGACGACCCAGAGTTCGTTCCAGATCGCAATACCATCACGTCGACTGGCGTCAACATAGGGAACGGAGCTGAGGCTATCGCCGCCCGCCTACCAACTGACCGCGAATTTCGCGTTATCATGCCGGACGAAGCACGAGAACTATTTGGAACGAGTGCGGATCTCGTAGATGGAACTACGGTGCGTGGTTTACGGGAGTAAATGCACCTCATCTGACACCCAGCTCAGTGGATTGTCAACGACCCACCGCAGTTGTACGTTGGTTATAACTCGACGCGCGGCCTTGCTGAATTAGTGCATTTTTTCCCTCAGCATCACACATTACTACCATTGGTCTGCCGAACTCTTCTTCGGGTTCTGGCGGACGTACTCTTCCTTAGACCCTTCCATCGCTGCCAATGGATCGTCTTCGCTCCCCGCCCTGCGTCGCATCTGGTTCTCCCACGCAGACGCCGACCATTGGAGAGACTACGCCTCGATGAACCAGTGGGTTCTCCGCAGTGCCTTCCCCTCAGTCACCGCCGAATACTCTGCAGATTGGCAGGACCGTGCGGAGATGGGGCGGCCAATGATTCTCGATCGTGTCATTTTCTCCGATCGCTCGGCTGCGATGAAGGGTGAATCCTTCCAGCGTACAGGTCGCACCGCGTCCGAGGCGTTTGCGCTGCCGGGCGGCGTACATTGGTGGAACATCATCCGTGGTGCCGTGACGAAATTTAGTGGGCTGGACGAGGTCTTTGATCAAGTGTCGAAACCCGTCATCACCTACATCTCGCGTCAGGAATGGACCCGGCGTAAGTTGATCCAGGAGGACCACGAGAAGCTTGTGGAGGAGCTGTACAAGCTGCGCGATAAGTATGGCGTCGAGGTGAATGTCGTGAGCATGGACAAGCTCACGCATGCAGAACAACTCACGCTAGCTGCGCGGACGACGGTGAGTGCATGGCATTCAAGCAGTCACCGAGATGTGTCTGATTGACTGGGTTGACGCGCTGGTTGATTCATTTTTGGGGGCAGATTATGATGGGTTTGCACGGCAACGGGCTGACGGCACTCGTGTGGATGAAGCCCACCCCACAAGCGACGGTGATCGAGTTCTTCTACCCCGATGGGTTCGCACACGACTACGAATACACGTCGCGGGCGCTAGGGATGGCGCACTATGGTGTTTGGAACGACAAGTGCGTACCACCCTCTTTGCCTCGCTACGTCCGTTCACCCTGACGACGCGTGGCTTGGACCTGACAGGACGTTCACGCACCCCGAGGTACCACCGGTGAAATACCCAGAAGGGTTTCAGGGGAACAGCATACCGCTGAACGGTGAGGTCGTTGCGAAACTATGTATAGAGAGACTGCAGTTATCCACGTCTGCCGGGAACTAAGTGTTAGATTGGATGGTGGGGCTCTGGGTTAACGATCTCTGCGCGGTGGAAGCTTTTTTTGGTGTATATAGCTTCTATATTTCCACTGGACACTACGCACGCTGTGTATACCTGATGATGCAAAAGCTTAGACCTTCGGTGTATATCATTAACACGACTAGTGGTGTGGTTACGCGGAAGTACCTAGTGGACTAATTCAAGGGAGAGCGACATTAGGATATGGTGTGTCGTGTAGAAATCAGGAGAAATAATTATCTAGGCTGGTCTGCTTTGAATTGAGGAGCTCTTCTTTCCGTAAAACTCCACGAAATTTGCGGAGTTGGCGGGACAGCTCATACGAGGATGAGGGATCACCGTGGTGCATGCATGCCTCCTCGAGCTGCTGACACATCTTGATCAGTTCGGCGCGCGAGAGCGCGACGCCGGTGGGCTCGTCATCAACCTCGTCTTCATCGTCACTCTGTCCACCCGCCTCCATCATCTCCCGAAAAACCCGCTCGACAATCTCTGCAACACTCCCGTCAGAGTCAGAGTCAGAGTCAGAGTCCGAGTCCGAGTCCGAGTCCAAGTCCGAATCCGAGTCCGAGTCCGAGTCGGTGGTTGTAGGACTTGTGGCATCTTCCTCAATTCTCTCTTCGACAGGGTCCACCAACTCGTCGATCGAGAGGAGCTGTCCAGAGACCAGACCCCGCGACTGGAGCCTACGAAGCTGCTCCATGAGCTCCTCTTCGGCGCGTATCAGCTGCTCGGGTTTCCACTTCTGACTCGTCGCGTCTGCAACGACCGCCGGACGCGCTGGGAGCTGAGTCTCGGGCTTGGGACGCGCCAGAGGCCGCTTGGACGACAAGGCGCTGGGATCGTCGTTGACGCGTGCTTCCATGTCGGGGCGTTCGCGAAGTTTGCGCGAGAGCGTGGATTGGTCAAAAATGAGCGCGCCGGACTCGAGAGTGGCAAAATGTCGGACGACGTCGCCTTGTTTAGCGGTTGGATGCTGGTCGACATAGGCGTAGACTGTCAACCAGTCTGCGAGGGTGAGGTTTTTCCGTGAGGTTGCGGGGGGTGTAGAGGTGCCGCTGGGAGTGTTGCTGTCTTCGGTCTTCTCCCGCTTCGCCGGTGGGTTGGCAACAGCAGAGTGGTTACGAGGTTTACGTTTCAGAGTTTTGGGTGGCATTAGAGCGCAGTGTGGGGGTTGAGTGTGTTGGTGTCCGAAGCCAGTGACTGGGAGTTGTTTTATACCACGCGTGGGACAATGGGGCCATCCCAACCTCCCCGGAACATAGGGTACAGTTGATTTCGTACTCAGTCGAAATCAACCGCTAATCAACGACGTTGCTCCCAAGAACCCTAATCAACAGGTGTAGACTACAGTTGATCAACCTGTGCCCTGCTCGACGTTAATTAGCTGTCAATTAGCTGTCAATTTGCAAAACGACAGTGTCAATTTCTACAAACTTGAACACGCCATCAACATGCTCAAATCTCCCATTTATCCCACTCTGATACTTCCGGCACAACGAGAGCATCTCTTCCACCACTCTTTGACTTCGTCCGATCGTGATACAGTCCAGTAGTGACTGTCGCAATGGGTTCTGAGACCGGTGTGTCGGTGAGTAGGTCACGAAGGTAATGTTTATCCAGGTCAATTGTATCATGCAAACCTCCGAGTGTGAACCGTGACCGTTCCGCTGAGTGCATGGCCTCGTTATTGTCACTGAAGCCAGTAGGGTAGTGGTATTCTGACTCAATCCAATCAGTTGGCTCTGCATGCAATGCCATCCCGGGCCCGGGTCCGTCATAGTTGATTGTTGGAGGTTCCTTTGTGAGAGGTTCACTGACACCATCTTCAGCTCGGCGCTTTCCGAGGATGCTTGCCACTCCAGCATCTCGCCATTTGACAACGGGAACATAGTGCGGTGATGATCCGGACTAGGTCAAGGAACAGGGTCATTAGCTTTGATAGATAGATTTGTATTCCATGACCTACCTCTGGGTTGTAACGGTGCCACTGGCGGATCTGGATGTGGTCGCGAAGAGTTGACACTTCCTGGCGGTTCCGTTTTGCACTGTTCAGCCACGTAATGGTCGACACTGTACGCTCGTCAGCCATTGAATTTGGAACTACAGAGAAGATCTTGATTGCGAGGGTCTGGAGCAAATTTAATTAAAATCTGGGTAGTAAAGTTGAAGAACAATACATACGGCGAGAACACTGGCCAATTCATCTTGTTGAAGTGCTTCCCACCAAGTTCTTGTGGTGTCCGTTGAACGTAGCTTCCGGTTGAATGGATCCAAATTGCTAACGTAAGCTTTGAGCTGCGACCTGAGGCTCTCGAGGGCTACGCGTGGATGGATATCGGCCAGTGATGGGTTGTGCTTTTTCATTATTCCAGCAGGGTTCTTGTGTTTTCCAATGTCGTACGCATCTCCGTACTCCGCTTGAAGCATACGCTGCAAGCTCAGTCCAACTCGCTTTAAGATAACATCCTTTGGTGATATGACGACTGGTGTACCATCAGGGCCTTTGCCCTTTCCAATTAATACCTTCGGGATCCCCAGAGGATTGAGGGATCCGGTCGTGTAGATTGGTGCATCACGGTATTCTAGATAGCTATTGTGTTAGACTCGAAGGGATCGCCATACTCCATGGATGTACTTACCTGGATTAAGGAAAAATGCGGTAATGTAAATGTCATTCGGAGAACCCTCGATAAGCTCGTCAAAACGTGAATTGGTAATTGCACGGATTGCATTCATTGTACTTGCGGATAGTCGGAAGCTCTTGTTCTTGAATCCATGGTCGAGTTGTGCTGTAATCCCAAGCATATACATGTACACGTGGTCGGGGGTTGCATGAGCTGCTTCCAAACACTCAATTGCTTTCGCAAAGGGTCCAATACATTCCATGAGTTTTGTGAGTTCGAGTTCAAGATGGAGTCGGCCAACCCCAACAAGGTGTTCATTTAAGCCCTAATATTTGAGTTCAGATATCTCAAATCAGTACTCAGGCTAGGTCATCACATATGTTGAACCCGTACAGCAATATTGACTTGAAGATGTGTATCCTTGATGATTGCTTCCATTGCAGGTAGTCCTTGACTCAGCGAGTATGCTGCCCAGTAAATTGTTCCAAATCGTGTCTCACCAATTGCTTCCAAGCCGCGCAGAATCCCAAGCTTGCTACACTGATAATTGAAGTGCTCTGTGGCAAAGTTTGACTTGTTCATGAACCCGATAATACTCTGTATGTGTCCAATGACCTAGATTAGCACCCATAATAAGCACAACAATTTAAACAAAGCATCGCATAGGTGACTCGACTTCTTCAAATTCAGGAAGTGAACAGATTGACTTGATAGCATTGTTCAGAAGATGGCAAACATCCTGGGTATTGAGGATATGGGGGTACTTCTTGCAGAGCAGTTCCCGTGCCTTCCGAGTATTCCCTGTATTGTCGGATGATGTTCCGGCGAACTGCCACAGACCAATTTCCTCGATCACCTAATATCATTACTTCAGATGACATCAGTGTCACAATAGCATCCACAATGAACGTACACGTTCTAAGGCTTCAACAATATATGTAGCTGAATGACTCAACTGTGATCCATCATCAATGTCCATACAAAAGGTTCGGCGATCGGGAGTGGTAACATGAATGGTGTAGATTGCTTTAGGACGTCTAATCTTCCCACCATCGAAGGTGATTGTGAGATTATGATGTTTTTGAAGGTATTTTCAAATCGCGACATTGATCTGTGCAGCCTCTTCTGGGATCAACTTTCTAGTAATCGTGCTTGAACTTGGAGGATTCCAGCCCAAATTCAAAATGGTCACAAACTCCTTGAACTCCGTGGCATCAAGGACAGTAGGTGGAAAGCCAGCACAAACAATGAATTTCATCAGTGCCCTGTCAACCCGCACTTTCCATTGCTTTTTCCCCTCAGCAAGAAAGGCATCCATCTCTTTTCCCATATGGCGTTCACTTCCGGGCCCGGTTTTTTGGCGCTTGGAGGCCTGCTCGGATGAGCTTGGATGAGCATCCGAGTCAAGCTCGGCAATGGACAGAGGTGCCACATTTGATCCGGTTGCTTGCATTCCCTTGTTTGCTAACTGATCGAGAGCTTCGCGGCGGAGCTCAGAAGGCAGGTAGTTGCAGGATTTCGCATGGACAAGGATGTGGCTGCGAATTCTTGGCCAAACCCAAGATTTATGGCACCCTTTGCTTGCCAGACAACGGACAAGTTTCTGGGTGGTACAACCGTCCCCAAGAACCTGTTTAGGTGTTGGGTTACATGGGTGGCAAGGCTTTGAGATCTTGAGGAGGAGTGGAAGCGTTCGTGCACCACCCGACCGACCATCCTCATCTTCGTCTGAGGAGACATAATCCGGGTCATCGAATTCTTCGAGGAGCTTGGTGGTAGGTTTTCCTTGCTGCGTGGACTTCGTCTTTTGACTACTAGTATTGGTGGCTGATACCCTTTGTTCTTTAGCGTCGTTTGGTGTCCTTGCAGTAGAGGTGGCAGCGCTGCCACGATTGGTTATGGTAACAGACCCCGACTCGGACACGGTCAGTCTCAGACTCGGATCCGTCACATCGCTCAGCTGGGGAAGCTGTAATGTCATTTAGAGATTGGGAACCACGATGACCAATTGACACAGCACATACTGGTATTCCCGCCTCTTCGTATACAGTTTTGGCTGATTCCATCAAGTCACTGACCCATTTTTGCAGAATAATTGATTTCGGGAACTCGGTGAGGTATTTGCCAAACACGTCAACGACGCAATTGAGACCAGGGCCCCGTTCGGTCAAGCGGATTGGCCCCTTAGCACGGCTGCCCAGACGAACCTCGAGCTCCCGATTCACGGCACCTTCACGACCAATATCTTCTTCCCATTCTGGGTCGATGGCAAATACATCAAACTTGTAGACCGAATCTGTCGAGGTGTGGTAGGGCAGGTTTTCAAGCTCTGGGACTCGTGTAGAATACTCAGTATGTCACTATATTATTAGTAGGAATGTAACTGTACCTGTAGAATACTCAGTATGTCACTGAAGTAGAACTAAAGGAAAGTAAACTGCGATGTAGCTATGATTAGGTAATCA
>JBBPRK010001522.1:0-11782 GCA_038093075.1 Boletus patriciae | reverse complement strand
GCTTGGCCGATTTGACGCGCCAAGTAGGGATAAGTGTTAGTTCAGTGATGCTTAAGTAAGTTGAAGATTTCCTGATGTGCACCAGCTCCCCGCCATCCTAACCCTTGTCACACATCCCCCCATCCTGCGCCCACGCGCCAACCACATCTCCATGGCAGGAACTTTGCCACGTCCCTGTTAACTCCCGCCACCCTATCAGACGGCTCCGATCCTACGCACCCACTGACCAATCATGTGCATCGACTGACTCGAGGGGCGCCCACCCTGTTTCCCCCTCATCTGACCCACCACCTCGATCGCATTCCACCACCTCTTGCCAGTATTCCCGATATCTCGTGATGCTCTACTGACGCTCACCCAAGCCTCTACGCATGGCTCATCAACGTACAAACCTCAGCTCAATGATGGCTACCCCATCGAGCCCGTGTTGCCCATTAGGGACGAAATGCTGCTGACCCAAAGGGCTTTCATGTCGACGACTGCTCACAAGCCCCCTGCGTTCACTCAGACAGAAAATCCTGCCAGTGCGCCAATCAAAACATTGACACAGACACCCGAGATGTGTGATGAAATACGCTCAAGGGGCTATGGGCGGATCTCGAGGTGGCAAAGGAAAAGAAGGTGAGTGATGAACCACGTGCATAACATTGAGCCTCGCTGCAGTGTGCATCACGCTGGCGAACAACAATTTTGGCAAGACAAGCGCTGTGACATACATGCCCCCCAGATGTCAAACTGTTTCAACCTCCCCTCTACGCCGGTCACAATTTATCTGTGGGGGTGGTCAATAAACATGTACATCTGCCTAGAATGACGACCTATATAATAGGACCCACCATAGTGCCCAGTTGCCCGGATTGTTTGACGTTGCACTGTGGACCACGCCCACCGGCCAAGGAGCAGGCACAGCACCTATCTGGACGTGATTGAGTCCTGGTGGGAAAAGCCCAACGGGTGTCGGGCCCAAGGCGTACGGGACATGTTGGCCACCAAGGCGCACCAGGTCAGTCACGACCATGATCGGGACATCGATATGGAACATTTGAAGTTCCCCGATCACGGAGGGTATGACACCGATTGGAGCGATCGCCCTTAGGTCCCACATGTCGCCCCAGACCCCAAGGGCCGTGGTCCCAGGGAAATGACGCTGGTATACCGAATGTTGGGCATGTACGTAGAGGCGGGATTCGAAAAAGGTGCAGATGCGTTTGTAGACGTTGGCTAAAGAGTGTCAGCTGCGTGATCATCAGCACTAGAACGGCTAGCAACTCACTGTAGTTATTTCGCATCTCCCATCCGTTGGGAAGCGGGTCCCTCATCCTGCGTGTTCTGAGGTCAAATGATACCCCATAAGTTCCGAAAGGAAGCATGAGTATCGCAGCGGGTGGTGGAACTCCATGAAGCAGTCAGAAACTGTGGGCCGCATCTGTTATCGAACGAGCTGCACTCACCAACGGGCAAAAGCACATTCATGACGGGATATGATCTGCGGGAAACTTGTTGGCAGAACAACGATGCGAAATTTATACATCTCCCCATCCGTCCGCAACAAAATCAGTCTGACTGAAAACCATTGAGAGTCTTCAGATCATGACGCAGTGGTTGGGAATCTGACAGCTTCCTTTTCTGTCCTTTATTACTCCTGCATCCGAGATGGAGTCGTGGGAGGCCGACGTCATAAAAGGTAATTATTAGGCTTACTGCACCCGGCCGCTACACTTTCACTACGGTTGATGGGTAGTCCCACAATATATCCTCCCATTCCATCCGGATACTTTATGTTCCGTTCCAACGCTCACCACGTGGCGACTTTGGGGTTATTGCACTCGATCAACGCCCTCGTGCAAGTGGGACACGGATGCCTGGAATGGGCGACTCTGGGTCTCTGGGCAATGGGATGGAACGATTGCTCCTGGGGGTGGAATTAGGTGGAGAAGACGCCGAAGAGGACGTTGAGCGCGAGAGTGATGGTGTTCAAGTACGAGCAAGGGGCCGACGCAAAGCGACATTGCGATACTTGTCAATGGGTGAAGGCTGCGGCGATATATTGTATCGACCGACAAATCAAAGAGACTCACCTGTGGCTCGGAACGCAGAGAAACAGAATAGTCATACGACAGGCCGTTCTTCTTCTTCGGCGTGGGTTCTGGTGGCAGCGGCTCTGGTAATAAAGGAGAGCTGGCACGACTGACCGACTCTAGGGCATCCACCAGAGACATATCTTCGGCCTCGTCGCTCCCTGGAGGGGGCAAGTACGCCTCTGGGACGCTGTTGGCACTTTTCTCCAGAGGATCCTCCGGATCGGTGTTCTCCTCCGAATCGTTGGGCAGCGATGTGATAGCGCTCACGTCAAAGCTCTGAGCGACTCGACCAAACGACCTTGATGCCGATGACTTTACCGAGGCAGAGCGAGATGCAATCGAGGTTGCAAAGCGGACAGTGCTGGACGTGCTGGACTGGAGACGGATGGTGGCAGTGGGGTTATGGGAGGAGGTAGCTGCTGGGGTTGAATGTACGGGTAGGGGCTCGTTGTCGTCATCCGTGGTTGTGTGATCAGATTCGGTGTCGCCGGGCACGACGGAGTGCTCGAACTCGGGCAACGAAGGCAACGACGACGGCTCTCTCTCGTCCTCGATCCTGCGCCATATTCGAAATGGCGTTTCATATAGAGCCATATTTTGAAATGGCGCACTGAACCTGCGACAGGAGTCTACGAGTTCGCTTTAACAATACCTTGAGGCGACTTGAGGACGAGGACCGAGTCCGACCGACAGGTCACGCGTTCGTTTGCTTTGTATCACGTGACCGCGTTGTTTGTTTGTGTCCAGGCCTCGTGGCACACGCACTCATACGCTTTCAGAGTCTTTGCGGTGCGGAAGCCCGCTATCTGTCTTTCCCGAACACGTATTCGTGTTCCGACTTTTATATGATGCTTCGCGAAGATGCCATGCGGTTACTTGCTGTAGCCAGAAGGGCAGTGCGGTCTCATTGACGTCCAAGCCTTCAAGCTTCTCTCGCTGCTGTACCTAGTGACTAGTCGCAAGCCCAAGGCCTTCGCAGATGCAACTCAACCATGGAGCATCTTTCTTACATACCACGCCATTTCGTGTTCACGAAACCTACTAGATTTCCTTCCCGTGCTCTTTTCTTCCCGTTCCACGTTAGGTCCGTGGAAGAAGAAGATCTAGGTGACTCCACTCCACAGTTTAGCCCCCGGATGCAGATACTGCATACTCGAGAGCAGGGATCAGATGGGCTGGATTTGGAAGAACAATCCTCTGAGTCGACGGCTGTGAACAAAACAGAATGCGTCCTAATCACTCGTAAGTGTCCTACTACGAACTTGGGCGATCGCTGATATCTGGGACAGACATTCGCGCAACAGATGTTGTCAAACTATTGAGGCGTATCCCTGTTGGGTTCTACGCCGCGGTGAAAACTGACAAAGGGATCAAGCGAACTTCGATCAAACCCGTTTCGGTAGGCAAGGATGTAGTCGAGTGGGACGACGAGATTGTATTGTGAGTCATCACCCTATTCACGCCGCTTGCCATTTGCCCAATGACTTCCAAGGCCCTCAGACCCGTTATCAAGGATGTGTCTCGCAGTATTTGCATCGTTCGAGCTGGGACCAACACTGGGGGACGGGGAGGCTCTTTGCGAGCTCAGAACAACTGTTGGCGAGTTGCTTGACTGCAACGGACAACTTAAGTGTGAGTAACCCTTTTTCCGTTTTCTCTGGGCGCCTAAATACCACCGCATAGTTATCGCGTCTGTGGAACAAAACGATGGGGAGGTCGACTCTTCCCGCTCTTCTTTTGAACTCGAGATCGAACGGCGATTTTATGGTCGGAAGGAATATACAGTTCCCTCAAATGTGAGCGGATTGTGTTAACCCCACGTTGAACATATACTTACCTTGTGTTATTAGCCGCCAGAGTCAGAGGAGATGCGCAAGCTAGGGGAGTTGACGGATAGGGGACATCAGGCGCTCATTCGTTATCGCGAACTTCAGGAACAACGAGATCTCGACGAATCCATCACGTGTTTCGAGCATGCTCAAGATATATGTCCAACGACCCACCCTAGCCGCGCCACTGTCCTTTTCAACCTCGCCACCGCCAAATTGATGCACTGCCGAGTGATCGATGCGTCCCCCAATCTCGATCTACCAATCAATCTGTATCGGGATGTGCTTCGTCTCCGCCCTCGTGGTCACCCAGATCATCCATTCACATTACTCAGTCTCGGCATTGCTCTTGAAGCTCGCTTTCAGAGGCAACATGATGAAGCGGATGGGATAGAGGGTGAATCACTCCTCTCCCAAGTACTGGATGTTGCCCTGGCGGATAGCTATGCATACCACGCAGCAATCCTTGCGCTAGGCAGTGCTGCGAAACTCGAGCGAATGCAGACAACGGAGATTCCGATAACTGTTGAGAACTACCTTGACGAAGACGAGGAGGTTCAAAGGTTGGACGCTGCCTTACAATGGATATTCCATCCGGATTCTTGCAAGTATGAGTTCCTCGACCACCTTGGCATTCTTTTTTGCATTCGGTTCCACCGCCTTGGTGATCTCAGCGGCCCCGGGAAGGCGATTTCGATGCTGGAGGTTGTAATACAATCCACCTCTGACCACCTCCCTCATAAATCTTCATTGATGGATGACCTCGCCGTCTCGTTGTGGGCTCGCTACGAGCGGTTCGCAGACATCGATGACCTGGAGAGATCGATTTCGTTGAGAGAGGATGCACTACAATTTACACCCGATGGACATCCGGACAAGCCCCTACGGCTAAACAGCCTTAGTGACTCGTTGTCAGCTCGCTACGAGCGCCTCGGAAATATCGTTGATCTGGAGAGATCAATTTCTTTCTCCGAGGATGCACTACAATTCACACCTGATGGACCAGACAAGTCTTCATGTCTAAACAACCTTGGTCACTCGTTGTCTACTCGCTATAAACGCTTCGGAGATTTTACCGACCTGGAGAGATCAATATCTTTGTTAGAGGATGCACTGCAATGCACACTGGATGGACATCCGGACAAGCCTTTGGGGCTAAACAACCTTGGCCAGTTGATCTTTATTCGTTATAAACACTTCGGAGACGTCACAGACCTGGAGAGATCAATTTCTTTGTCTGCAGATGCAGTGAAATTGACACCCGATGGACATCCGCGGGGGCATTTACTGCTGGGCAACCTCGGCAGCTTGTTTTTGGCTCGCTATGAACGCTTCGGGGAGGTCACCGATCTGGAGAGATCAATTTCTTTGTTGCAGGATGCACTGCAATTCACACCCGATGGACATCGAGACAAGCCTGAACGGCTAAACAACCTTGGCCTGTCGTTGTTGACTCGCTATGAACACTTCGGAGACGTTACCGACCTGGAGAGATCAATTTTTTTGTTCGAAGATGCACTGCAATTCACACTGGACAGGCCTTCAAGGCTAAACAACCTTGGCCAGTCGATCTTTACTCGCTATAAACACTTCGGAGACGTCACCGACCTGGAAAGATCGATTTCTTTGTCTGCGGATGCAGTGCAATTCACACCCGATGGACATCCGCAGAAGCATGTATTTCTGAGCAACCTTGGAAGCTTGTTCTCGACTCGCTATAAACACTTCGGAGACGTCGTCGACCTGCAGAGATCGATCTCACTCAGAGAAGATGCACTGCAACTCACGCCCGATGGACATCTAGACAAGCCTTTGCGGCTAAACAACCTTGGCCAGTCGTTGACCACTCGCTATCAGCGCTTCGAGGATGTTATTGACCTGGAGAGATCGATTTCTTTGTTCCGGGATGCACTACAATTCACACCTGATGGACATCCAGACAAGGCTTTAGGGCTAAACAATCTCGGCGGCTCGTTTGCGACTCGTTATGAGCGCTTCGGAGATGTTGTTGACCTGGAAAAATCAATTTCTTTGTTAGAGGATGCACTGCAATTTACACCTGATGGCCACGCAAACAAGCCTTCGTACTTCAACAACCTTGGCGACTCGCTGTCGACTCGCTATCAGCATTTCGGAGACGTCGTCGACCTGGATAGGTCGATTTCGATGTTCGATGATGCAGTGCAATTCACACCTGATGGTCATCCACACAAACCTTCACGGTCGAACCACTTTGTTATCTTACTTTTGGATCGCTTCCAACACTCTGGCGACCTCTCGAGCTCTGACCGTTCCCGAGCCGTCTTATGTTCCTCCCGCACAGCTCGCTCCCCCTCAGGTCCATCTGTCGATCGTTTCAGAGCAACCCAACTCTGGATTCGGTGTGTCCGCCTTTTCCGACATGACTCCCAGTCTCTTCTAGATGCATACACAGTCGCTGTTGATCTTCTTCCACAATTAGCATGGATAGGGTTGTCCCTTCACGATCGTTACCATCAACTCCTCGAAGCTGCGGATGGAGCATGCGATGCGGCTGCCGCTGCTCTCGACGCCCATAGGCCCGAACTTGCTGTTGAGTGGCTTGAGCAAGGTCGCTCCATCGTGTGGAGTCAGCTCTCACAACTTCGTACTCCCGTCGACGACCTCCATGCTTTCTACCCAGAACTCGCCGCCCAGTTTGAGCGTGTATCGCTTGAGCTTGAGCATGCTAGCGCTCGGAACGGAGCCGCAGTCAATGAGTTCACGCACCGCTCAAATCTGGCAGATGGATTGTTGGAGAAGGAAGCCGAACAACACCATGCACTTGCTCTCTCGCGAGAGAACCTTCTTGCAGAAATACGTGCCTTACCTGGCTTCGAGCGGTTCCTACTTTCGAAGACGATCGGTCAACTTTCTCCTTTGGCGCACTCGGGGCCTGTCGTTTTTCTCAATGCCAGCGAGCATAGATGCGATGCATTGGTCGTCATGGCAGGCTCCGAACATGTCATCCATGTCCCACTTTCGAACACCAATTACGACGAACTTGCAGGCATGCAGCTACTGCTGACCCGGTTACTGAGACTCAACGGCCGCGTCATCTCACGCGATGACTCAGACAGAGGTGCAAGAGTTCGAGGCATGACTCCAGACGATGTGTTCAGATTCATTTTACCATACTTGTGGGAGAAGGTCGTCAGCCCGATTCTCGAAGCCCTCGCTCTCTCGGTATGTGAACCCCACGTCAACGTCAATTTTCATGTCGATTGACGAATGACGACAGAATGCGAGTCATACACTTCCTCGCATCTTCTGGTGCCCAACTGGGCCATTTTCTTTTCTTCCCATCCATGCAGCAGGTCTCTATGGTACAACCAATTTAAATCCGGGCCCTAAACTTTCAGATTTTGCCATCTCTTCCTACATTCCTACGATGAGTGCACTTGAGCTGCCATCCCAGGAAGACTTGGAGGCGACTCCACGCAAAATTCGCTTGCTTGCTGTCCCTCAGCCGAGCACGGACGGGCAGGCCCACCTCGCTGGCGTGCGAGGGGAGATAGAGATCGTCAGAAAGCTTGCCTCTTCGTCGCCATTCGTTGGCTTCCAGGAGGCAGATGGAACTGTCGAGGATGTCTTGTCAAAGATGACGGAGACGGACTGGGTCCACTTTGCGTGTCACGGCATGCAAGACCGCGCCAACCCCCTCGATAGTGGTTTCCCACTCGCTCACGGCCGACGCCTGAAGCTTCCCGACATCGCTCGCGTGTCGCGTCGTCGTGGGGGTCTCGCCTTCCTCTCCGCATGCCACACCGCGACGGGAGATGAGCAACTTTCGGAAGAAGCTATTCATATTGCGGCGGGAATGCTTCTTGCGGGGTACAGGGGCGCCATCGCAACGATGTGGACGATCATGGACAATGACGCGCCAAGGGTGACGGAGGACGTTTACAAAAGCCTCCTCGGCAATGGCAAGGTTCCAGACAGTAGGCAGGCTGCAGAAGCCTTGCACGACGCGATCGAGCGGCTTCGCGATTCTGGTGCATCGTTCTTATCGTGGGTTCCTTTTATTCACGTTGGATTATGAAGCGTCGTGCTAGATAGCCCGGAACTGTAGTCCATTCAGGGGCAAAGCCTTTTCCCGTCACGTCCTCAGTACATTCAGTTTTTTTTTCATTTACCCATGAACCTTGAGTTTATCGAAGAAATGCACTGAGTGGTCCTGACTGGTTTGACCACCTGTTACTGTCGGCCACCACTCTGACTACCTCCGACATCGCAGAGGAACCTATCAGCGCTATCTCTCCGACTACAGTACATAGTACACCAAAATACTCAAAAGTCCACTAAACAGATAGATGAATATACATAACGCAATGCATCCTTATACAGTTCGAATCAACCGACTGGTTCAATAAGGTTTAATCTCCAGGTGGATCTAATGAAAAGGTTTAACAGACGACGTCAACTGCGAATAAAGGCACATACCTCAGAGATAATCTCGTTTATTGGAACAGCGAGTTCCTTTGCGTACTCCTCCATCTTCCTCGGCACTCTATCCCGGCAATTCGGACAGCTGCCAGCCTTCCTAACCAGCCCCTCAATCCACTCCGCATTCATCAACGTCTCTGGACATGGACGTACTCGCAGCGCGTCGATAACGCTGTCTTGATAGCTCTTTAGAGATAGACGTGGCAGTCCATTCTTTCTGCAGAACTTGCAGTCGAGCGGCGGCAGTGGGAACAACGACCAGAGCCGAACAAGCTGGGACATGGCTTGCCCACAACTCGCGTGAAACTTGACCAAGCGCTGGTAATCCGAGCCAGAAATGAAGTCCAGCTCGGCGACGTATGCAGGTTCCCAAACTGCAAAACGTAGCATGTACCGCGCGGCGACGTTTGTCTCCACCTCTGCCCTGTACCGACATGCGATGGCGAACACGCGCATGGGCTCCTGTTCTAGGAACTGGGGGGCCGTGATCATCTTGACGATGAATTTGCCCACGCACTTCATGTCGTACTTGTCGGCAGCGTCGAGGACCAACATAACCATGTCTAGATTCTCCAAGACGGGGAGCTCGGTGTCATAGACGGGAGAACAGAAACTGAGCAGCTTCTGCAAGGCAAGGCTCTTTTCGGCCACAGGTATGACTGGCAGCCCGTACTTTGTTTGGTCGGCAGCCTTGTCAAGTGGACCGGGTTGTGGCAAGGCGAACATGTTGGCAAAGAAAGGGGACGCCAGCGACAAGAGAAGCTTGTAGAAGCGAAAGTCGACATTGTCTGAAGTTCGGAGAATCACGTCTGCATTGGATCGATTGAAGGGAGCGGCGGCGTCAACAGGAAGTTCCAGACTCTGTTGCTTGGGCTCGCCGGTGGCGCAGGGTGCTAGAGATTCGGGTTCGAGGTCTCGTAGGGAAAGGAGGGGAGATCCACTGGCAGACATGATAGAAGGAAGCGTCGTATCTCTGTGCCCGACAATTCGCTACATGCACTGGCAATACCGAACAGGGGAAGTTGCGCCGTGGGCACGGTGACCGACAAGGTAGCCGAGATTGATCCGATAGGTGACACAATGCTGTGTATCTTCATCTCACCTCACCTAGCCATGATGGCAGCTCACGCAAGATATCAGCCTATTCGAATCTTGTCTGATCGACTTTGCCGATTATTTTCCATTCACACACTCTTGTTTTTAATTCTTTTTAGGCATACTAGGGCATACGGGCCCGACCTTGACCTTGACCTTCGTGGTCGATGCCAGTGACATGCCAGCGCGTCCTTAGATACGCATTGGTGTCCGCTGTCACATCGCGTTAGCTTGGTTACTGGAACCTGGCCAACAGCTATAATCGCACTTATACTTACAACTCCACCATCTTTTCATGCGACAGGTGCCTAGGATTAATCGTCAACGTTCAACCGTAGGTGCATTGGTGTTTCCCATCAAGGAACTGTCTACATTATCCTACACACTTGAGTACACCTCAATATTTGCCCAGGTTGTCCAGCGATGCTCCTCAAGATTTCGCTCATGCTTACAATCATATCCCAAGTGGAATCTGCATCGAATCTTCTGCTATGAGAGTCAACAATAAACCAGAAAATTAAAGGTATGCACTCACGCCCGCAATTCCCTCATCAACTGCCTCCGCAAACCCTCGTACAAAGTCCGGGAATATAGGGGTGCGACTTCCTTCGGCAGGACGTGCAACCTCCAGCCCTTTCCACTGCTTTCCGGACACCGCAGCGGCGCAAGGAGTTTCCTGTGATATAACTAGGGTTTCCTCCATAACCTCCACCCACCACTCCCATGCGTCTGCCCGTTGTGTGCACACACAGAGTTCGTCCACCATTCGAGGAAGCCATGGCTTTCTTTCTGTTGGAGCCAGGTAAGACTGTTCCCAATCGCCAGGACTGCGTGTGGGCATTTAGTGCAGTAAACTGAGAGGTTTCGAAGGTCGCCTTGGCTGATGTACTTCAACGTCGTGGACTTCGCAGGTGGCGTCGGTTGGCGCAAGAGGCACGTCGCTGTGGCTCTCGCTTCTGCTTCATAGTGAAAACGGTAGGCGATGGCGAATACGTGCAACGGCTCTTTCTCCAGAATTGACGGCTCAAACAACATTCTTCGAGCCCTCCACTCTACCTCTTCCATGCCGTATTTGACAGCCGCCTCCATACTCCCTCTATGTCTGCCGCATTTCCAAGGTGGGGTGGGTAGCAGCACTCGACTGATTTTGGTAACTGGAATCACTTTGAGACCGCGGTACATTTCCTCGTGTGCACTACGTCCTTGCGACCGGGGAAGTCGAACATTGGGTGATGGCAACGACTTGCAAGCAACGTTACACGCGGAAATACATGTCGTCGGACGAATGGAGGATAATGTCCGCCTCGTTGGAATGGAGTTGTGGCGTCTCCACGTGCGTGCTTGGGGATGCTTTGCTTCGGACTTGTACGCATCATCAATTCCTTGAGCTTGAGAATCTGGCCCCACCTGTGGAAACTAGCAGGCGAAGATCTTACCCGGGATATTCCAAGCCATCTGACATCGAATAGCGGCAATGTTAATGATCTGAATCAACGCCCAGGTAGTACCTGAGTAGGGATGGATCATACGAATTGTGGGTATTTTCCCCCGCTGATAAGATCGATCGCGGGAGAATTCTTCGAGCTCGAGAAGTTAAAAGTAAAAAAAACACTGACCCGAGGGAAACGCGAGTATCTCCCTTGGACGGACGTCGTAAACGAGTGACATAGCCCCTTGAATGCACGACCAGGTTTCACGCGCTCACCGGGCTCCAGTAGTTGTAAGTACGTGAGTTGTTCCTCAGTGACAAGACGGCGCCGAGATTTACGCTATATGGTTCAAAGGTCTAGATGGCAGTGTTGAAATCTTAGCTACGATATGTGGGGCAGAAGTTATACCTTCTTGAATGATTGGGGTGTTTACACACATGGACTAAAAATACACAAGGGTAGTTACATATGATAGACCGATCAAACATCAAGTCAGGCGTACAGTACATAACCCCCTTTGAGATAGATTTGTAACAAGATCAGTGAATATGCGTCACGCGTTATTCATCGTCTTCATCTTCATCCTCGCCTTCGAAGTCAACATCCAGTTGGGTGCTGGAACCAACGTCCGAGTGTCGGAGTGTTCGTTGCCTCTTGACGAACTGTGATGCGGGCTCGTACTTGCGACGCATGGCGTTCGACCAGCGACCTCTAGGCAGAGCACGTTTTGGTCTGGGCGGGTTCGAGTCCAAATCCTGGAGGGAGACTGGGTGCTCTTCTACTTTTGGGAAGATATCGCGAGAAGTGTCAAAGTTCTGGCTACTCCTACGACTGAGACTTTGAGACGGCGTGCTGTTCCAGGACCATGCATTGTCGCTATCAG
>JBBPRK010001521.1:0-11788 GCA_038093075.1 Boletus patriciae | reverse complement strand
GGAATACTGCGTTTGTATGTTCGTTCGACGTTCATTTGACGCTTATCTAGGCAAGTAGTTTGCCAGTCCATCGCACCACGAGATAGGAAAGTTTGGCCCGGACACCGAAAAACCTGATCCCCGTTGCACGACGTGGGCCCCCCAGAACGAGTCAACCTAGTGGACTACTGATGCCAACACTTCATGCCATCCGCAGAAGATGATGAATGTCCAATGGCATAGCTTCGTCACGCGGAAATGACCCGTGGTTGTTCATTTTAGGGGATAGTGTTTTGGAACAAGGCATACTGGTAAGAGGCTCCACGAAAAGTCCTCGAGAATCAACGCCACGTTACCGGAAAAATTACCAAGAACCCAGGGCCCTGGCCTTTTCCAAGATGACATCGACAATGACGAGGAATGATTGAATGAATCTAGTCTGGGCTGGTCTGGGGCGGGTCGTAAGCGGTCCGTTTTGCCGACCAGGCCGGGCCGCAACCCACCTTACACGCGTTTCGTGGCGTGTTGAAGTAACATTATGGAGGACAACCAGCGAATATCTCTTGACCTTCAGCCATAAACTCTCTCGTACCATCCGTAAGGGCAGCTCGCTACTTCTGACGTGAATTTTTTTCCGAGTCTGGTCGATGCAAGGGGAGGTGATGATGGATCAGTACAAAATCTTTCGTGCACGACCTATTATTCTGGACACGTGGCTGCGCGATCGCTCCCCAGTTTTCGTTTGTCCACCACTTCTTTTGTAGGCCGTCGACCGAACATCTCCGTCTCCTGGACTGGCTCCATTCACTGTACATCGGGACATGGTAGATCTTGGTACGTCGAGCGTATCAATACCGAACACCTTGATCCATGATCGGACGTAGGTAATCGTTTTGTTTTTCGGGTAGTCCCCTGTCGGGTCCCCGTGACCGATGGCGCAAGACATGAAGTACATTCTATTGTGCCCATTCCAAGTGATGTTGATGTCGCTGTACAGTTTCGCCACCCCGAGATGCTCCAGTCCCGCCGAATGAATGAGAACTATGAACGACCATGTATCATCTAAGCTAATAAGTCAATCCGATGATAATTATCGCAGTTGTCTTTGGAAACCCCCCCCTTCTCATTGTCACGGTATCATAGACAAACTATATCATCATGGGTGATTGGCTGGCTACGGGTGTGATCACCGGGGCCGACGCCGATGGAGGGGGTAGTGGAAGGGTACAGAGACTTGCTTACTGAGTCTCTGTAAACTACATAAGCACGTCCCGGCGCAACGATAAGTTCGAATATCAACCTGATCCAATGGTATAGTGGCAGCTTCTCTCAAAAGTTAATGTTCCGAGTCGAGATTACCCTCGACTACCACATTACCTATCTCGAAGACGTGACTTGCATGTAGGCACTTCAGGTGGTTGCGAATCTGCTTTGGCTCCTCGCGCTCGTGAAAGGTGGTTCTTCCGTGAAGGGGCGATGAAGGTGTTGAAGGCGGTGACGGCGATGAGGCGAGATGATCCTCCCTGGCCCTAGGCGCCCACAGTTAAAGCTTCTGTCAACAGGGACTACTCTTCTCGCGCGATATACTGTTTGTCAGTCCACCGCGTTTAGCCGTGCGTAGTCGAAAATCCCTGTCAAGCGTGCGCGCCGGTTCTACTGTGAAAGCTATCGCAACATCATGCGAGGCTGCGAGATATCGATAGAGCTTGAAATCGACCCAAGTGCCACCGATCCAGACTTGGAATTTAGTCTGGTCGTTGTGCTGGGCTGTTATGTGTACACTCGATCCTTGTTTAGGACGTCGTGGCCATGTGTCGGTCGAGTATACCCCATCATGCCCTCACAAGTGGCACTATCAACATCTTCACAGCGGAGCCAATGCCTCCTCGCGTAAGCACAATAACTGGATGACGCTAAACACTGTGTGCGTGTTAAATGAGAGATTGAAGCCACCTGTACTCAGGTACTCACCGTAGGGAGCACAGCTTGAGTTGAGGGGCCCTCGGGTATCCTGAGCCTAGAGGTTAAAGAACCATTACCAAGCTTACTGGAATGTGTGAGAGAGTGCTCCGAATAACTAAGACGCCGGGTCGTGGGAGAGGGGATTTGGGTACCATAGCGGGTGCCATTGTTTTACATGCAAGAGATCAAGAAACATGATGCAGAAAGTTGGACAGATACCATCATTACCGACCAGACGCTGTCTTAATTATTTCGTGGTGATCTTGTGAAAAGTCATCAGGCTGGGTTGAAGTAGCCCAAGTTATGTGGGATGCCCAAAAATGTCAAGGACGCGGTAGATTGCTCACGTAGGTGGCCTTATCTGTTATACTAGCGAGAGTCATAGATCTTGTATCATTTGACGATAGTGTCTTTTCGAGCAGGATCTGTATGTTCAAGTTGGTTGATGCTAACCGCCGAGCGCATTTGGATCTATCCCTTATACGTTGCCTCGACGGTCGATCCGATTCTGGGATGGGTGGAACGTCTTCGACATCTTCAGGACTCACTAAGTCGGTTGTGGCCGCGTGCTGTACTTGCGGCCACTCGGATACGATGACGTCGGGATGATCACGGTTTGAAATTTGATGACCGTTGCAGTCGGGGTGTATGCGGCGCTCGGTTCCGGGGTCCAGTCATACCTTGTCAGTCTCGTTTCGCGTATATTTTGTTGACACTGTTCAGGCTTTCCAAGACGCGTTTTTGCCAGTGACAGTTGCCAGCTCACTCTGGCCATTCTGGTATGCCTCAATACCAGCTGCCAATCGCTGCAATTCTCGCTGCTACCGGTGTTGGGAGCATCCTCGTCCTGTACCTCACGAGGCCCCGACAGCGAAAAATTCAACTTCCAACCTCTGGTGAACACAACGAGTCCCTGCTTCACGATCCTTTTGACGTGACGCGCCCGGAGGATTTCGTCGATGGCTATCCGATAAACGAAATAGCTTTCTGGAATAAGGCAGGCACTGCCCGCGCAATTTGCCTTGTCTTTCCTACTTATCCCCACTCCCATGTCATAGGTTTGCCTCTGGAAACTGTTAGTTTCCGTGCTCCTGGCGACCATCCTCGTTCTCCAGTCTATAAGTCTAGGATGGACATTTTCCGCTGGAGAAGGCGACAGCAACTTGACCTATGCCCTCCACGTCGCGTATGCCTTCTATCTCGCTGCGCTCGCCGTTCGCTCTGTTTATCAGAATGAAATCGAACCTCATTCCGAGTCCATGATCCATCTCGCTGTGTTGACTTTTGTGCCAACGACCCTCCTCTTCGCTGTCGCTATTTTGCCGACCTCTCAGCCCACCAGCCTGTCCATGCTCCAGGGTCTCTCCGCGTTGCTTGGAATTTGGTACACGGTCCTTGTCCTCTATTTCATTGTCACTGTCATCGTGTTCACGATCCCCATGGGTCCGTCCCTGCACTACCCGTCCGAGACACTCTACTCCGAAAAGACTATCAAAACGGCGACCAATCGTGACCAAAACAACGTCTGTGGTATTGTCGGAGCTTCCGTATGGAGTTATCTGCTGTTTAACTACACTACCAAGGTGGTGATGCTTGGCTACAGTTCAGAGTCTCTCGAGATTGGTGACCTGCCAGTCGTTCCGGCCAACATGCGAGGTACCCATCTATATGCTTCCATGCGACGCACCATTCGCACTATCAAATGGGGTCTCCGTTGGTGGCGCCCCCGCGTAGGGTCCGGCTGGGAGCTCGCATATAGGCTTCTCAGAGTCAACACCTTGCCCCTCATCGCATTGGTTTCGTTGGCTGCCGTCTCAGCTTGCTTGTTTTACACACCACCGTTATTCCTGAGACAAGTTGTTATGTACCTGGAGTCAGACCCCAACCGAGAGGATCGTAGGTGGGGTTGGTTCTATCTTGCGTGCATGGTCTTTTCAACTGCATTCGTGGACATTGGTAAGCCATATTCATGAGCTCACGATGACACGTTGATCACTGATAATCATGTCAAGTTACTGGGCAGCTCTGGTCTGTTGCCACGACCACCGTCCAAGTTCGTTTGAGGATCCAACTGAACACAACTCTATTTGGCAAGACTCTTGTGCGCAAGGACATCGCGTCGTCCTCTGGTGCTGCAGACACATCTAAGGACGGCGACAAGGATAAAAGCAAGAATAACAAGATCCAGGACGATGAAGATGACTTTTCGAGCAAGGCACAAATCATGACACTTATGACGACAGACGTCGATCGCGTTAGTGACTTCTCGTGGCACATGTTCACGCTTGTTGGTACGGACCTAATCTTGGTATCGCCGGGTGCCTGCATTGTCACTAACGTGCCCGCATAGATTCACCAATCGAAATTGTCATCGGCACCTGGTTCCTTTACGATCTCCTTGGCGTGTCGTGTTTCGTCGGGCTTGCTGTAATCTGCTTGTTCTTACCTTTGAACCATTACGGAGGCAAGGTTGTAGTCAACGCCCAAGAGAACCTGATGAAAACTCGTGACGAACGCGTGGCTTTAATGAATGAGGTACGTGAGATTGCTGCAAGCCAGGCGTGTTCCTTTTATGATACCGGAAACTCAGATCCTGGGTGCGATCCGTATGCTCAAGGTAACGGCTTCAATTTATGATGGCGTGTGAAACTGACAGTCGCATTAGTTCATGGCCTGGGAACGCAGTTTCGAGAAAAGGGTTTTGAAAGTTCGAGAGAGAGAGCTGAAATATCAGAAATTGAGTTACATGGTCGAGCTCTTGTTCAATGTGCTATGGTATAATCCTCTCGTTTCGTCCCAAAGCCAAATCTGACGGCTGTGTCACAGGGATGGTTCACCAATCCTGGTCACTATCGTCTCGTTCTGGCATTTTGCGGTTATTCGTGGGCAGACACTAACACCCTCGATTGCATTTACTTCTGTGAGTCACTTTGCATTATGTAGCCACGAATTGACTGATCGCTGTTGGTATTAGATTCTTGGTGAGTAATGATTCCAATGTATCTCCTGAATATTTGATATTGATATTTTATCCAGTCTTCAACGAGATGAAGTTTGCATTGAATGCCCTTCCGGAAACATTTATCAACATGCTCCAGGTGAGATTAAACGCCCCCCCCCCCAATAGCCCACCGAACTGAACAATAATATTACTAGGGTTTCGTCTCTCTCCGTCGTATTGAAAAGTATCTCCATGGTGCAGAGGTCAACCCAGTTCCTCCCCTGGACATGCAGTCCCAGCAAATTGCACTCCAAAACGCGACAATCACTTGGCCCCAGGACCGCCTACACCAGAGTGGTAGCGCCACCCCTTCCGCTGCTGGTACTCCCAGGGCTAAATTCGTATTACTTGATCTTGCTCTGTCTTTCCCCGAAGGCGAGTTGTCTTTGGTATGCGGGAAACTTGGAAGTGGAAAGACGCTGTTGTTATTGGGTACGCGTCACTGCAAAACTGGCCCTTAAGTGACTCTGACATGTTACTCGTTCAGCACTTCTTGGCGAAGCAGATGTTCTTGCTGGTCAGGTTGTATGTCCCAGGTCTCCACCTGATATCCTTGCAAGCTTCTCGGGAAAAATAGTCACCCCGGGAGACTGGGTCGTCCGAGGTGTCTGCGCGTTTGTCCCCCAGGTGGGTCGTGCCCCCTTTTCACAGTGAAAACTTCTAACATCACACCCTTAGACCGCATGGCTTCGGAACGCATCGATCAAAGGTAGCTCATGATGTTGCATACCGACCGGCTTCAATGCTAATTTATCTGAAGACAACATCCTTTTCAACCTTCCCTATGATGAAGAGCGATATCAGAAGACCCTCAAAGCATGTGCACTTGAGAGTGATCTTCTTATTCTCGAGGACGGAGACGAGTCCGAAATTGGTGAACGTGGTGTACGCGCGTTTTTATCGCCCAATATAGCATGCTCACATTGATATTTTGAAGGTTAACTTGTCCGGAGGTCAAAAAGCTCGAGGTATGCCCGTTCTTGTATTTCGCTCCACTCGTCTCTGACGGTATTTCTGCAGTTTCGTTGGCTCGTGCAGTGTACTCTCGGGCATCCATCCTGCTTCTCGATGATGTCATGTCTGCGGTCGATGCCCACACAGCCCACCACCTCTACAACGAATGTTTGAAGGGGGAGCTAGTACGCGGGCGAACGGTCATTTTGGTCTCTCACCATGTCCAGCTGTGTGCCCCTGGTGCCGGCTATGTCGTTGCTCTTGATAACGGACGCGTAGTATTCCAGGGTGACCACGACTCATTCGTTGCTTCGCCTATTATGGCGACTCTTGTGCACGCCAACACTGGCGAGGCGGATGAGAAGGATGTACCGGCTCCTGTTGCTGAGAGGGTGGAAAACCAACTTGAAATAGTGGAAGCTACCTCCTCAGCAGAAGCTGAGCCGATCTCCGAGACGAGTTCCACTGCTTTCACGACTGAAGAGAGCAAGCCAGAACCAGAGAGGAAGAAATCCCCGCGCAAGCTGATCGAGGAGGAGAAGCGTGCGGTTGGCCATATCGGTCGGGATATTTGGGCAACATATATCAAAGCCTGTGGAGGGTACAAATACTGGATCATATTCGGCCTTGCCCTTCTACTCGGAGCGTTGAGTCCAGTTGTGGAGAATTGGTGGCTAAAGTAGGTTTTCAGCATGCAGGTCTAAGTGACTATGTGATGCTGATATCCTTCATTAGGACGTGGTCTGGCTCTGATCCCGCTGAAGTCGAGCGCAATGGGCCCGTGTATTATATCGCTATCTATGCTGCGGTACGATGATCACAGCTCATGCTGAAGCTTTTTCTGACACTCGTTATAGGTCACAATCTTTGGTAAGTACAGGGATATATGGGCCTTCGTCAATTAATACGTCATCCCAGGGCTCTTCCTGAACGTGTTCAGGTTCTATATTCTCTGTGAGTCGTGTTTATCGGTGACAATGTTCCAATGCTGACTGGATTACACAGACAATGGTTCTATCAACGCATCTACTATTCTTTACAAGAGTCAGATAATTATCACGGGGATTTCACTCTTTACTCACGCGGACGACAGGGTTGCTGGAAGCTGTTCTATTCGCGAACATTCGCTTCCATGACACCATATCGCGTGGTCGCCTTCTGAACCGATTTGGCAAAGATTTCGAGGGTATGACAGTTTTCAACGTTCTGGAATGCCCATCTCATCCGTTCTTCTCTAGGAATCGATAGTTCTATGTCCGACAACTTTGGACGTAGCATTGTGTATGCTTTGGCGGCGTTCACCATCATCATCACCATTAGCGTCGTTGGCGGCCTCCCTTTCATTATTGCGGCTTTGGTCCTCAGCTTCCTCTACTATAACGGTGAGAAAACTTTGTATCCTGATGGCCAATCAAATTGATGGCCCCCAGTGGCCAAGGTGTACGGTCAGACAGCACGAGATATGAGACGTCTTGGTAGGAACTTCACGACTTTTGAATCTAACATCTAATCAGGCGATTTGAAGACTCCGTGACCCGGTCACCATTGTACTCGATCTATGGTGAGACCATTGCCGGCGTTGCGATTTTACGTGCCTTTGGGGCATCGTCGAAGTTCTTGCGTGATATGATCCGCTGCGTTGATACAGTAAGGGACACAGATAACTGCATTCGATGCCCACTTACGTTTACTCTTCACTTAGAACTCAAACCCTTATTACTGGATGTGGGGAGGTGTGTACTAGTAGGCTTGGAGAACAACCGGAATTGCTGACATCTGTTCTCAAGTAAATCGCTGGCTTTCTATGCGATTCAACTTGCTTTCGAGTCTTGTCGTCGGCTTGACTGGTGCGGTTGCAGTGTTTTATCCGAGCATATCTGCAGCCTTGGCTGGATTTGCGTTGTCTTTTGCTTCCAGCATTACCCACAACGTGCGTCAAATCTCTGGTGAGGCTGTCCACGGCCATGGCTGATCATATCATTCGCTGTAGCTCTTGTTCCTGGTGCGACGGTTCGTCGCACTCGAACAATCCATGGTCAGCATTGCAGATCCTTGTGTTAATGGCATGTATTGACTCCGGACAAGGTTGCTCTTGAGCGTGTCAAGGAATACTCTGAGCTCAAACGTGAACTACCCGAGTTCGTGGAGCCTCGGCCTGATGAATCTTGGCCACACAATGGTCACATCAAATGCGAGGACCTGGTCATCAAATATGCTGTACGTCGGTCTTTCTTCTTCGCCTGATACAGTGGACGAACTTTTGCTTTCAGCCCGAACTTCCCAATGTACTACACCATCTGAACTTTGAGGTACAACCCGGTGAAAAGGTACAACAGCGTTTTGGACGATAGCCAGCGCGCTTCTTGCTAATTTCGCGCAACGTAGGTCGGCATACTAGGCAGGACCGGTTCTGGAAAGAGTACACTCGCGCTCTCGTTCTTCCGATTCGTGGAGGCGACGGAAGGAAAAATAGTCATTGATGGGGTCGACATTTCAAAGATTGGTTTAACGGACTTGCGAAGCAAAATCACGATCATACCTCGTGAGTACACGTCATTTCAATCCGCATTTATGCACGTTGACCATTCGTGCAGAGGACCCCACGATCTTGAGTGGAACACTGCGGTCTGCGTTGGACGTTTTCGACGAGTACGAAGATGCGGATATTGTGGGTGACATCATTGTCTTCTTTCATGGCAAAGGCTAAGTTTCTCTTTCAAAGTTCGAAGCCCTCCGTCGCGTGCACTTGATCCCCTCCGAAGACACCCCTGAAGAGACACCAGAGACAGTCAATGCCAACGTTTTCCGGAACCTCGATTCTCCCGTTTCCGAAGGCGGCGACAACTTCTCCACTGGGTGCGTATTCATTTAGTTACAGAGTCCTGACGTCATCCTCATGTTGGCAAACTCAGCGAGAAGCAGCTCCTTTGCATGGCTAGAGCAATCCTGAAACGTTCCAGGGTGTTGGTCATGGACGAAGTAGGTGTTTCGGTTGGTACGCTAGAGCGTGGAGGTCTGATATGACCGCTCGTCCCAGGCCACCGCAAGCGTCGATTATGCGACCGATGAGCTTATCAGCAAAACCATCCGACAGTGAGTTCGTTTCGTCTTCTTGGCTCTGTTCGTGACTAGACGCTCGACGCCAGTGAATTTGCCACAAGCACAATACTCACCATTGCACATCGACTTCGTACCGTCATTGATTACGATCGCGTAAGTCGTCCGTGGACGGCGTTTCCCCTCCAATTAACCGGCGTTTGTAGGTGATGCTCCTTGACGAAGGTCGGATCGCAGAGTTTGATCGCCCGGCGACCCTCTTGGCGGACTCCAACTCTCGATTCCATTCCCTTTGCAAAGCAGCTGGTCGCAAAGAGTTTTCCGTACTCAAGAAATTGGCAGGAGCCTAGAAGCCAACTCTATTATATTTCGCCGTATTCCATGTTGTACATACACCACACTTCAGGTAGTTTATGGACCCAAAAACACGAGTGGGAATTCATCAGACAAACGTTGCCCTTTACTGGGGGATCCACATCTTCTCTTGGACAAACCCATTGTCTGTCAGTTTCCTGAGGTCCGACGAACGATCGACATCCCGGAAATGATGATCAGTCTGCGGGTATTACACCCAGGACAAGGACGGGCAACTGACCGCTGCTTGTGCAGCGCGAATGACGCGAACTGCAATGTGTGCACTGATCTCGCGGATACGCTGGATGCAAGGGTAAATGAGCTCCAATTCACGCTCGTCACGAGAGAGCGAGTGTGCGAGTCCAATCGCCGATGCTTCGAACATGTTGTCCGTCACAGATGATGCGCGACAGAGGATCGAACCTAGTCCAAGACCTGGTCCATGCAACCGTCAGGCATCGCTTGAATGCACGCAACGCCAGCGGCGACGTACCGGGGAAGACTTCGCCCACCAAAGTCCTCTGTGGGGAACGGTGACCCGGAAGCAAACAGCACGTTGCCACCGCTAGCTCGGAGAGCCTCGGAGAAAGTGCATTCCGAAAGCTGCGATGGGTTTGAGAGAGGGAAGACGATCGGATGCGGGGTCTGTGAGGCCATACGGCGGATGACGGCTTCGGAGAAAGCGCCTTTGACGGTCGAGAGACCCATGAGCGCCGTGGGCTTCACATATTAGACTATGTCGACTAGGTCTGTCATGGGTTGACCAGAGTAGTCTTTTCTAGAGAAGACTAGTAATTACGAGCAACAGGAGTGTAAGTTGGACGTTCCCAAGATGGCACAACGACCCGCCTTTCTTGTGTTCTGCGACATTGTCACGACCGTCATGGATGAGGCCCCTGGAGTCGACGACCCAGATGTGGCTACGAGCTTCTTCCTCGCTCATGCCGTTGAGGGTAAAGAAGCTAAGCAACTGAGTAGCAACTCCAATGCCAGCAGAACCGGCACCATAGAAGAGAATACGATGTTCGCAGGGTTGCAGAGGGGAAAGGCGTGCGGCTGAGAAAAGCCCCGCCAACACAACTGCACCTGTGCCGTGAATGTCGTCGTTGAATAGGGGGAAACGGTACCTGAAGCGGGAGAGGAAAGAGAAGGCATGATCTGTGGAGAAATCCTGCAATGTTTGTCCAAGGATAATGCGTTGGGCGTGCGTATTACCCACCTCAAATTGGACCAAGAGTTTGGGGAACGCACGAGATATTTCGGTCATGAATTCTTCCATGACGTCGTCATACTCGGCCTCCGAAGCACGTTTTTGGCGAAGACCCAAGTATAGGTGATCATCTAGGAAGATTTGGCTGTCAGTCCCCAGATCAAGGGTGACTGGGAGCGTAGAGGAAGGGCGGATGCTGAAGTATTCATCAGTATAAGAATACAGTAGATAATTTCGAAAATTATTACCCAGCCCCGGCAACATAAAGTGACAGTTTGCCGATCGCGATGGGCATTCCATTCAATCCAAGGTCACCCAGACCAAGGATGCGGGAACCCATACGGTTCGTTCAGCTCTACCGAGTTTGGACGTGGTGGGATGGACTTTCCGTCCGTCACAACGCTGATGCGTGCCTCATTTATTGCTGGCCAATTGCGGAGGATAGTTCCAATCTTGCCTTTGTCTCTAATGGAGATGAACTGTCGCATGCTCAGTAAGGAGTTAAGTTGCTGATAAACCGCTACGTACGAGGCCTTCGGACCTCTTGAAATTCTGGGAGTATTGCAAGTATGCGTCTCCGACGGTTAGGGTGTAGATGAGTGGTGTGATTTCCTGTGAGGATTATTAAAACAAGGGAACGCCGTTGACTCAACTACGAACACTCATGTTGGCCAGACATAGTTGGTAAAATGCATCCACATCGGCATCTTTCAATTGAGAGAGGAAGATGTATTTTTCAATGTCGCTCGTCTTGGAGCACAGTTGCAACGAAACACGCTGGAGGTGGATATCCCGAGAAAACGCCGGGGGAAGAAGACCCTCGGCGGGCGGCCTCGCTATACATGTCACGGCGATAAGCAGGGTATGTCCAGGTTCTACGGACAAGACTTACGCTGTGCCCCTAACTTGAGCTTTTGAACGCCATCTGCGGCAGACCAGTGTGGGGTGAGTACAATAGTCATCGTAGGGGGAGACTCGGAGACAAGTGAGGAACCAGATTGGAAGGGGTAATCTACGTGTAGGAAACTTATACTCGACGGAGAAACTCGGGAATTGGGATGGTTGGATATATACCTACATACCAATCAAGTGGGGCTTCAAAGAGACAGCGGAAGGCCATTACGACAGGATCAGTGAGAAACTGTCATCAGGAGAAACACAAGACCCCGATAATTTTTGGGATTTTCAATCAGCACTTTCTTTATTGTGAACAGTTTACATTGTCATGTATGCTACATATTTCAATATATTTAGATGATCTATCTTGCAAG
>JBBPRK010001520.1:0-11808 GCA_038093075.1 Boletus patriciae | reverse complement strand
TTCGCAACATGCATGGCTGCTGTTTCTAAGGGTCTGAATCAAATCTAAATCGAGGTGAAATGGCAAAACCCATTGGCAGAGAATGTACAGTAAGGGCACAAGGTCGCACAGGAAATTCCGATTATCCAACGTTGACTCCCGGTCTGAGGCCAGGGTGAGGTCAGGCAAACGGAAGAAATATTCGCCCAATGGTTGCGAGTCGAGAAGCTGCTCCCTTGATCATGTTGATGGAGAGCAGCTGTTCAAGTTGTCTGGGTTTACGACGAGCCTGAAACTCGAGATGACCAAGAGATGGCGAAGTCTTCCTGCTGGGTGACAATGAGCGCTGATAGAGAGTACATTTGAGGAACATACTGGGGCGACTGTCATCGACCAGAGAATTGGGACCGCCCTCCCAGTGGCTCTTCGGGGGGTCGTGTCGGTCGGGAATAGACAACTCATCTCAGATTAGGTTGCCGACGTGTGTATGCGATAGGTTCGGATGGCGACGGTGTTCCTACTGGGCCTGATGAGAGATGCACAGCACAAGGAGAAATGCATTATGCACCGAAGCGCCAGTTGAGCTCGTGGCGTTCATTTCCATCTTCTGCGAGGAATCGGACCTCGATTCGTCTGTGTACCGCATGGACCGGGTGTGACAGCTGATCCCGAGTCCTCGTAAGTTTGACGATCTCGAAGTCGACGACAGGACAATGGTCTCATCGACTCGGAGGTCCTGCGTTACAATTTACCCCGAGCGGGTGGTACCGAGACGAGAGATGAACTGCAAGGTTTTGTAGAGACAATGGCCACGTCGAGGACCTGGATGGCCCTGAGGTAATTGTAGCGAGTGGGGAGACGAATTGCGAAATTGGTCAAAGACATTGAGTGTTCTTCCGAGAAAACTTGAAGGCTGAGGAATTGCAAGCAAAGTCCGACTCGTCCGAGTCAAAGAGACCGAGTGCTTGGGGTAGCCGGGTGGCCAATATTCCAGTGCTTCATGATCAAGGACCATAGCCCCGTCCCCTTTGCTTGAACTTGGCGACGAAAGATTTTGCCCGTAAATGCAACTGTTCAACTGGTAGGTAGTACTACATCAATTCACTGCTCTGCTTCGCTTGGCGACAGAAAGACACAGAATCCATCGTGGGAGTCACCAAACTCGATTTAAGTAATGTTCATTGTTTCACTGCCTGGTTTGAAGGCGGTGCGCCGTGAGTTGGTTTGATCAGAACGACCGTCTTCTGATCTCGAATCCAGTCAGCATCCTCCCAAGGGTGCCTGAGATCGACTCCCAAAACGCCCGCTTGTGGCGACCTTCAGGTTGGCACCTCTAAAAGAATGTCCGCCGACGCCGTTTTCCTCCCACGCGGCGGCGACGACTACGTGTTTGGCGCATTCGGGACTGTGGAGTCGGATGATCCTACGACGACGACCCGCGGTGATCGCTAGCGGCTGTAGCAATTGGGCCCTGACAGACCAGGGCGCCATCAACTTTGCGAACGAGTGGCACTGGCAGGGCAGCTCAGGGCACACATGTAAGTCGCGGATAACACCTCCCTTATCGGCCGGCGGTGGCGGCGAGCCATCCGGGGGGCCTCGAGCGGCATCCTCACACCCGAGGGATGCAAATATACGGGATTGGGGCGAGCAAACGCTGACTCGGACGTGTGCTCAATGAACGCTTTCAGTCGCACCGTGAATGCAGGTGGCGAGGGCACTCTCAACGTCGATCCTGTCCATGGCAAAGTACGCTGCCCCCTCTCGTCTCGCCCCGACTTCCAACACGATTGATGCTAGATACTTGGCGAGATGCGCGTGCCCGGGCCAGTCCCACCTCGCTACCATCTGGGACGACCCCGCGCGCTAAAAACTCATGTACATAGCTGTGACACGACCTGGACGGTAAGTCGTCGTGTTAGGCGATTAACGCGGCTCCAACTGGTCACCACGAACCGGACTTTGTTGTTGACGTGGACATCAGTGGCAAACGTAGGAGAGCAAGGGAGTCCGCCCATCACGGGCGCTTCTGCCACGCGCAGCAGGCATCAATGAAAAGCGCAGTAGGAATTCGAGAAAAGAGCAGCACCCGAATCCGACCTATGAGTCATAGTATGAGGTAAGATTTAAGGTGCAGTGCACCATCACGAAAAGGAGAAGATTGGGGCAAGGAAGAGAGACCATCATTGCACTGACTTGGGGTATCGCCCGATCGAGCCGCCCTCCTGAGTAGCGACGGCGGCTGCCAGGCCCAGGGCGAGCCAGGGAGAGGAAGAGAGCATGGCGATGAAGGAATGAAGGACTTGGACAAGCTAACCACATCAATAAGCAAGGAGCCGATCTCCGCATTCCTTGAATATGCGTGGTCATCTTCACAGGCTTGGTCAGCTCGGCGATTATGGCGGCGATCATCTTTGATCCCTGGTACCTTTTGGAATACAGAGACGAGAGACAGCCGCCACCAGCCACAGCACCCACTGTATGTACCTCTCACAAACTATTTAGGTTTCCTCGCTCTCACACTAGGTGCTTCTTCTTCGTTCATCATGGCCTCCGACCAAGGCAGCACCGAGCGGGGGTTCACAGCAGAGGTTCACACCGCCCTCCATCGCAAGTTGAAGAGCCGCCATGTGGCTATGATCAGGTACGTATCCCTCCGCGCTTGCCGTTCCACCCCTCCAGTTGACTCGTGCTTCCAGTATTGGTAGTGTCATCGGTACCGGTCTCTTCTTCGGAACAGCAACCACTCTCAACGACGCTGGTCCCCTCGGTATACTCCTGGTTTACATGTTCATTGGAACGATATGTCTTGCTACCATGGTCTCTCCCTGTCTTCACCATTTCCAGGCACGCATCGTCTTACCTTTCGTCACAGCTCTCTCTCGGTGAAATGATAACTTTCCTACCGCTCCCTGGCGGTTTCATTAAACTCGCTGAGCGATTTGTTAATCCTGCCTTTGCTTTTGCAACTGGTTGGAATTACTGGTATCAGTGGACGGTGAGATTAGTTCAACGTCAAATCTAGCGCCCTCACTCATCTTGGGACGTAGATAACCCTACCTAGTCCGTATGATCATGTATAAAAAGGCCGCCCCTTAGAAACTGAATGTCTTCCAGCCGAATTGTCTGCGGCGGCAGCTATCATCGGTCATTGGGACCCGACTACCAACCCTGCCGTCTGGATTTCCGTGGGGTTGGCTGTTCCCATTGGGATTAACGCCCTCGGGGTCGGTAAGCACCTTCTCTATCATTGTTTCGTTCTTCTTGAAATCCGCCATAGGTGCATACGGAGAGGCAGAGTTCTGGTTCAGGTAAATACCGACGTCGGCATTCGATCCCCCGTTCACAGACTTGTTTCTAGCTCAATAAAAGTACTTACAATCATTGGAATAATTATTCTTGGTGTCATTGTCGATTTGGGTGGAGGTCCAAAGCACGATCTCGTCGGGTTCCGATACTGGAAGAACCCAGGACCATTCACGAACTACCTTGGGATCACCGGGCCAAAAGGTCACTTCCTGGGAACCTGCAGTGTCCTTTCCAGAGTTGCGTTCTCATTCATTGGCACTGAAGCAGTAGCAGTTCGTAGTCTCGTCACAACCCCTTTCTACCCCGCTTGACCCATCATCAGATGGCAGCTGCGGAAGCAAGGAATCCACGCCGGAACATCCCAAAGGCAATCAAGAGGGTTTACTTCCGTATCTTGGTATTATACATCGGGAGCGTGTTCATTGTTGGTTTACTCGTCCCTTCCAATGATCCGTCCCTCGACTCTACCACTTCCCAGCCCTCTACGTCGCCGTTTGTCACAGCTTTCCAAGAAGCCGGTATCAGGGTCGTGCCCTCTGTACGTTACGGGTCAGAGCGCACAGCTTTCGTTCCAGGCGCTGACACTTTTTATAGATCATCAATGCTGCTATTCTGACCTCTGCTTGGTCTGCTGGCTCAAGTGACCTCTACCTCGCATCACGTAGTTTATGTATGCAGACCATCCTTTCAGTGGTGCAATCGTGTTCACAACTAACATCCTTTCCCTCAGACGGTCTTGCTGTGTCTGGCAGTGCTCCAAAGATCTTCAGTCGAACAACGCGCTCTGGGTTACCCCATGTCGCGGTTGTAATCTGCTCTTGCTTTGCACTCCTCGCCTACTTGACGGTCAAGGACGGTTCCGGCACGGTCTTTATCTGGCTCTCCAGCTTCTGCACGACCGCTTGTATCATCACCTGGTTCAGTATCGGAGTGACATATCTCAGGTTCTACAAGGGCATGAAAGCACAGGGCATCGATAGGAAAAAACAGCTCCCGTTCGCGCCCAAAGTACAGCCATTCGCGGCATGGTGGTGTGTTTGTGGAACTGCGCTCGTGCTCTTCGTGCGTGTCTCTCGTTCTCGCCCGTGGCGCCCGTGGCGACTGACGTCCACCTCCTGCCCTCTACGCCTGACACTGATATCATGAATTCCTCCAGTTCAGCGCTTGGGACGTGTTCCTCAAAGGTAACTGGTCTTCCATCTTGTTCGTGACCCACTACGTCCCGATCGCATTATTCCCCATCCTTTACATTGCCGCCAAACTCATTGGGCGCGTTCCAACCGTCAAGGTAGGCAAGATGGACTTTGTCGCCGACGTGGCCGAATTCGATGCGATGAGGTTCGTTCCGCTTTATTGTCGTGAACGCCATGTGCGCGTAACGAAACTGACCAGGAAAACAGGTTCGATGGTCCCGAACCCAGGAACAGTCTGGAGGCGTTCTGGATGTGGTTGGTACGTACCGCAATGTGTCTTCGTTTCGTGCACGTCTTCACCTTGCCGTTTGCCTAGATGTGATCCGTATACCGCTCGACGTAGATGCCGCGCATCCCATACGCATCCCATACCTCCCTCGTCGGCCCTTATTCATACAGCACGCACATGTTCGGCGATTATTGAATCTTGATGGTTCAACTCTGTAACTGCGTACATAATTCCTTTCTTGTGTGGTTTCGTAGTTCCTGTGACAAACCGCTTTACAATATGGCTATCTTTCCAAAGGCCAAATTGGGGTAAACAGGGTACAACCCAGAGAGTGTCCAGCAGGGGTACAAGTGAGGGTCGCACACGGGATTCGCATGCTGACCCCCCTCAGTCTGAGCTCGCCGGGCCCCCCAACATGAATGACGCTGGATACTCGAGATGCTCGCGTCCCTGCGTTGACCACCTCGCCATCATCGTCTGGGGCGACCCCGTACACAAAGAATTAGTGCAGTGTGGCACGACCTGGACGATAAGCGCTCACGCTCTTCGACGCAACCTCCATCATCGCTCGCACACCACGACAGCGTACGAAGACACCCTCCGGGTTCGCTGAACCCGCCAAGCAGAGGATTGTGGTCACCCTATCAAACGGTAACTATCCTGGTAGACATGAGAGCAAGTCACTCTAGGGGTGATCGGATGTGGCACGGAGGTGACCAAGGAACTTCCAAGGAACGGAATTGTGTCGTTTTGGGGTGTACAACCCGTGTGTTCGATCCAGCGTTTTGTTTTGGTGGCCTACCACGGAGATGACCCTCGATGGTGGTTGGATATGACGACACAAGCATGCCCTGCTACATCGTACCACCTCGGCGTTGGAGTAGGGGCCCGTGCAGAGGGTCGAGTGAGAGCGAGTGGCGATGCACCGGCTGCTTAGTCAGCAGCCGGTACGTTGGAGCGGAGTCACATCCACAGCAGAGCTCAGTCTCGAGCGAGTCACCCTTCGGCCGTCTCCAGCGTCGCGCCCGAATGTCTCGCAATGGTTAGGGCTCAAGACGACATACGTTCTGTTCCCTGCAGAAAATACTCGGGAGATTAGAGAAACGTGCGGAACAAGGCGAAAGGAAATCTTCGACACGCGGTCACATTCGATTCGTCAGATTCAGGTGCTTGACTGGCTATTCCAAGTCCTGTCAAGACTCAAGACTCACCTCCGGAGCTTAACCACACATGGTCAAGTTTACATGAATCTAGCCTTGCGATCAAAGGACGTCTTGAAAAAATTAGATCTAGGGAGGTACAATAACTTACAGTACACAAAATACATCACAGCGAGCTCGTGAAAAATGTTCCAAGGATTCGAGAAGTGGGCGCGGCGAAAGAGTCCTTTCCTTTTTTTTTTGGACAAGTGTTAATCATTATGTAGCAACTGACAGGGCTAGCTCTACATAATACACTAAGGCGGACGCCCGGGGGCGACCGGTCCGAGGAAAAATGCTCTTACGCACGCCCTACTTTCGTAGGGGGTGTGGGGCTCCGTTCACTATCTGGTGTCCCCGGTTTAGTCGGGGGGCCTGGATAGCGTAATACCCACTAAAACCTCGAAGTTTGTGGGCCAGTCCGGTGGTAGGGATTCGGGGTTGGTTATGATTGGGGTCCAGGTGTGGAGGACTTTCGCCATGGTGTAGTTTTTCCTTTTTGCTTTTGCTAGTCTACGGTCGATGTTTAGTCTGCTTGTGATGGCGTTCCGCCATTTTGTTGTGATCGTGGTGCGCGTGCTTGTGTGGTTATCTATCACTCGGTTGCATCTCAGAGTCCATAGTAAGTAGGCTGCTTCGGATAGTAGTATACGTTTTAGGCGGGTCATACCTCTTTGTTTCGGGGAGCTGGCTCCTTGTTCGTTTGTGGCGGGGGTCAGGCAGCCACACCCGAGGATGTGACCAAGGGTGGGTGTGGTCCAGTTTGTGGTGGATTCTGGCCAGGCGTGTTTCGTGAGTTCCCATACTATGGCGTTTTCCTCTGTTTCACATTCGGTTAGTATATGGGTGAGCGATTCTGTTGTGTCTTGGCAGTGTGGACAGATGGCTCGTATTTCGTAATTCGGGATATTTGACCAGAAGTCGCCGATGCGCAGGGATCCGGTCATTGCTCAGAATAGAAAATTTTGGATGGGTCGTCTGATGTCGGGGTGTCGTAAGTTCTTCCATAAGGTTGCATCGGTTTCTAGGTTATGTGTGATGTCCTGTATGGCGTATCTGGTGATGTCGAGGTTGATGAGTGTGTTCCGTGTGTATGTTGTATCGTGGCGTTCTCGGATTGCCCTGTAGGCTATCCTTTGGGTTAGCGCTGTTAGTTTGATGCCATGGAGACGGAAGTTTACTGGTATTTCGCAGTCTATCGCATCTGGGATGTCTTTTCTTGCTCCTTGATTTGCAAGCGTGTCTGCCCTTTCGTTTCCTAGGGTTCTTGCATGTCCTTTGACCCACTTGAATTTTGTTGGTGCTGCTCGTCGTCGTAGTTGGTATGCAGCGGTTTGGAACCACTCGGCGTTGTGTACGCCAGTCCATCCATTGTCTTCCCATGTGCTAAGGTGTTTTGTGAGGCCGTCAATCACGTATCTGGAGTCAGTTATAATGGTCATGGGTATGGTTGGGTCAGTTTGTTGGATGGCGACTATTACTGCCACGATTTCTCCGATTTGGTTTGATTGGTGTTGCCCTGGGACTCGGATGGCTTTGTTTTTGGGGTTGTCATCATTGAACCAGATTCCGCTCCCGCATACTGCGTCGAGTTTGCTGTTCTTCAAGCAGCTTCCATCGGTATAGACGGTGAGTGGTTCTATTGCTTGGCCTTGTTCTCGTCGGGGGTTGCTTAGGCGGTATGCCGGTTCTAGGATTCCGTCTGTGTTCTTGCTGAGTACGCGGAAACATTCGTTTATGGATCCCCTCGAGGTTATTGTTGGGTCGAAGGTTATTTCATCTCCTTTGTCAATTGCTGCTGCATTGTTTTTTTCTTTTCATCTATGGGTAAGGGTAAGTTCATCCTTCTTCGGGTGGAGATATATGTTGTATTTGTCTGCTGTCAGGCCTGTGATGTCACGGGCTAGGGAGGCACATCGGTGAGGGTTTGGGCAGCCGAGTGAGCGATCCCGTGTACATCCTGAGCATGTACAGTCGGGGTCTGGTATATGGTGGCTGTTGGTTCTATTGAGTCGGCGGCAGGTCCGTATCAGGTCTGTTACGGTCGCACTCTAGCGCCTAACATAACGGACTTGTCGTTTCATTTTCTTCTCTCTTATCTTATCTCTTATCTCAACTGATAAGATTCTCCTTTAGTCTCATGACAGCTACGCTGCCTTCGCACCAGGCTTGCGCCTGCCCTTTACCTCGTGCAGTGCACGACTTCCATTTCACACCAGTGCTGTGCACTTCTATGCCTCCTTATTCATTTCCCACATGCCTCATGTTAACCTTTCACCTTTCATTAAGGCAGTGCCTTCTCTATGGCAGTGCTTGATGCACACCCCCTATGCATGTCTTTCTTCCATTCCATGGCTGTGCTTGATGCATGCCGCTAACACATGCTACTTACATACTTAGTCTATGTTCGGACACGTATCGGTAGATTCGGTACAATCATGTACAAACCCCTTAGTAGTATTTAAGGCCTAAGTCGCCGCCGGAGAACTTCAGTCTAGTTCTCCTGGTCTTTCCCCATAAAGCCACAGACAAGCGACTCCTGATCCATTGCTAGTGCCTTGGACAGCACCTCTAGTCTCAGTTGCCAGTAGACCGCGCAGCTAAGTCACCATCGACAGTCACTTTGGCTAGTGACCTTGCCCCTAGTTGGATTCCCTAAAGCACAGTAGACCGGCTTTTTGGGTTGTTTCAAGGTCTCTCATGTGGATTGCTTTGTGAGTGGTGCGGAGGCATTTCGTTTTAGTCTTGTGGTATAGCGTCGGGGGGACTCCAATGTGGAACCAGGCTGGCATTTGTCGTTTCAGCGCTTTCGACAGTTTTCGTGGGGCAAAGGTGAGATTATGTTTTTTCGCAGTTTGTAATAATGCAATAAGTGGGCGGGGGGTCTGCTTTCCTGTTCTTTTGGGTCTACCCGAGGGGCAGAGTGTAGTTAGGAAGGTATGTATGTCATTTGGTTTGGTGATGCCATCGTTGTTGATGCAGTTTATTACAGTGTCGATGGCGTACGTCCACGTTGGGCACTGGTGTGATCTGTCTATGTAAGATTTTAACCATGTGAGTTCGATCGCTTGATTTCGGGCTTCAACATCTAGGAGGTCGATGCCTCCTTTGTCTTTTGGTTTGGTGAGGTTCTCTAAGCTCATGCCAGGGGGGGTTTTGTTTCCGTCCCACAGGAAGTTTCGTATAATGGTGTGTATTTGTTTAACTACGGTATGTGGCATCCCTTGCGCTTTCGTGAGAAACTGTGTCATTCCACCTACTAACATTTGTATTATCAAGCGTTTTGCATCTAGGGTGGGTCTCGAGCGTGCCCAGTGGTCGAGTTTTTCTTTGATTTTGTCGAGGACAGGGGTCCAGGGTTGTGCACTTTCCACTTTGTTTCCTATCCAGGCGCCCAGTATGCGGGTCGGGTGGCCATCCTCTGCTATTCTGATTCCAGGGGGGAGGGGGGGGTCGTTTGGATGTATTTGCCGTGACTGGATCACTCGTTGTCGGTGTGTTTCTGTCCCAATTGGTATGATTTCTGTTTTTTCCAGGTTGAATTTGGCTCCAGATGCTATGCACCAACAGTTTAGGATCGATTCGAGGGTTTGGTAGTGGTCAGTGTCCGATAGGTACACGGTGGTGTCATCTGCATAAAGGTTGACTTTTATTGTTCTATTTATGCTTGGGATGTTGTAGCCGGTGAGTTCCGGTGCATTTCGGATACATGCTGCGAGCGGCTCAATCGCAAGGTTGAAGAGGAGACAGGAGAGTGGGTCTCCCTGCCTCACTCCTCTTGTGACAAGGTATGTGTCACTGCAGACTCCATTGATTATTATCCGTGTTTTTGCGTGTTGGTATAGGGTAGCAACTGTGTTCACAAACAGTTCTGGTACACGGAATGTCCTGAGTGTAGCTAGCATATAATTGTGATCTATCTTATCGTAGGCTTTTTCTTGGTCGAGGGCAACTATCACTCCATTTTCCTCCATGTAGTCTGCATAGGCGCACATTGTTTCCACTAGTCTGATTGGGTTGAAAATTGATCGGGTGGGAACGAAACCAGATTGGTCTTGGTGTAGCAATGAGCAGGCATGGGTGGCCAACTGTGTTGCTAGGGCTTTTGTCATGATCTTGTAGTCTGTGTTGAGTAGCGTTATTGGGCGGTAGTTTTCAATCTTTGTTCGGTCTTTTTTCTTGTAGAGAGGGCACATCCAGCCAATCGAGAAGTTTGTTTCCTCGAGTGTCCCTAGTGTTTGGATGTGATTGTAGATCAGTGTGAGGCATTTTGCGATATCAAAAGATGGCTTATTTTGTTTGGCGAGTTGGTTGTGTCGGTCATGTAGCAGTTTCCACAGTTCATAGGGGAGGCCATCTAGGCCGGTGGCTGTGCCATTTTTCGAAGAGTGTAGGGCTGCCGCGACTTGGTCTTTGGTTATTAGGTTAGTGATGTCGGACTCTGGAGCGTTGAACTTTTGGGATTCTGGGATTTGTTGTAGGACTTCAGCCTGTGCTGCCTGCCTTTCGGGGTCGTGATAGTTGAGGAGGTTCTTTGATTGGAGATCATCATGGTATTTCCGTGCTATTTCAGCCATATCAGACGATTTCGTTGTAATCTTATCTGCTGTTGGGTCATATAGAGTATGTATGATGTCTCTGGGTTTTCGGGGGCTATGTATCCGAGTCCAGTACTTGTTGATTTTTTCTCCTTTGTCGAACCAGCGAGCCTGTGCTTTGGCTCGTTCATTCCGGTTAAGTTTTTGGTCCAGGTGTTGGTGTTCCTGGCGTAGGAAGGCGAGGTGGGTGCGTAACGCATCATTCGTGTCAAGATCTTCTCGTTGTTCAATGTTTTCCATGTCTTTCTTCAGGGCTTTTATTTTATTCATCATTTTGGCATTTTGTTTTTTGGCCGACTTTTTCATTGCGATCGTTATTTGTTGTTTGAAGGTCACCCATATCAGTTGCGGGTTTTGGTCGTGGGGTGTTGCAGATTCAAGGTCTCGTTGTAGTTCCACGCCCGCGGCGGTTATTTCGTTGATTAGTTTGTCGTCATGGAGTAGTGCAAGGGGCATTGTCCATCTGCCCTCACCAATGTATGGGAGATTCGGGGGGCTGATACGTGTCAGGACCATTTTATGGTCGGATGGAATTATCGTATCTGTTATTTCCCAGTTCGACAGGGTGTGGATAAGGTGTCTGGTTACATAGATTCTATCTAGGCGGGAGGTAGAGTGTATATTGCTCGTAAAGGTGAACGCCCTGGTGTTAGGATGGTCATGTCGCCACGCGTCGCACGCGTTTATTGATTCTCTGAAGTTTCGTAATGCCTCGACGGCAGTGAAATCGTCGTGGCGGGCTGGGGCCCTATCGAATAGGTCTTCCGTGATGTTAAAGTCGCCGAGCAGCATGTCTACTCGCTCTATTTGATGATTGTCCAGTTTTTGTCGTAGTTCTGCCCAGAAGGGGGGGTGTTCCTGTGGGGCGTTTGGGGCATATATATTTAGTATGGTTAGCGTAGAGTCATTGGTCCCTCTGACGGACAGAAGCATTGCTCGCCCTGGTAGCAGTTCGATTGCTTGTGTTTGGTCCGGGTGTAACCTTTCTTTGTTGATGGTGAAAGCAACACCTGCTGACGCACTCGGATTGTCTGGGTTTGTGGACGAGTGGAGGGCTATTCGTTTGCCGAAAAGTTGGTGTATGTCTGTAACGTGTTGGTGGTCTAAGTGCGTCTCTTGGAGGCACAGTATACTTATTTGTTTTCGTCGCATTAGCCTATGGACATCGGTCCATTTAGAGATTTGGTTGCGCGCCGTAGCGTTCAAGTGGGATCTGCCGTTTATGTTGAGGGTAGCGACAAGGATGTTGGCTCGCGATTTTTTGTGGTTAGTGGGTGGGTGTTCTGGGTCGGGGGGTTGTT
>JBBPRK010001519.1:0-11810 GCA_038093075.1 Boletus patriciae | reverse complement strand
TCAAGGAATCGGCACAGGGTGTGCACGCTGTACGCGATATCTGGGCGAGTACCAATAGCAAGGTACATCAGGGAGCCAACAAGAGAGCAGTATGGGGTACGTGCAAGGATGGGCTGTTCTGCGGGGTCAGCAGGGGTCTCAGGACATGAGAGACGAAGGCTGGGGTCCATTGGGGTAGTGACAGGATGTGCTTCATCAAGCGCAAATTGGTGGACAATGCAGTCAATAAGTGCAGTCTGGGAGAGTGCCACGGAACGTGAGGGGCAGTCTCGTTCAATGCCAATGCCGACGCAGAAGCACGTGGGCCCGAGGTCAGCTATGGTCCATCGTGACTTGACCTGTTCGCGGAGATGGGTGAGTGCATGTTTTGTATTCCCAAGCATGAAGAAATCGTCCACATGGATTGCATTGATTACAATGCCGTGTTCGTCTTGGCGGAAGTACACGCAGGGTTCGCATTTGAGATGGGTGAAGTTCCATTCAACCATCTGCATGTGCAATGTGCCGTTCCAAATGTGCCCACCCTGTTTCATCCCATAGAGCCCTTTTTGGAGCTCCCAGACGCAGTCTCCCATCCCAGCCTCAATAAAGCCCTCGGGCTGTTCCATGTAGCAGGCTTCATCGTCATCAAGCAGGCCGTGCAGGTATGCCGTTTTGACATCCATCTGGTCAATCTTCCAGTCGAGCACCGCTCCAATATGGGCCAAAACACAGAATGATTCCATGTGCGCTGTAGGCGAGGTTGTTTTAGTATAGTCCTGTCCGTATACTGCAGAGAAACCACGGCAAACATAGCGAGCTTTGAAGTGCACGGGTGTTCCATGTTCGTCACGTTTGAGTTTGAACACAGGTTTGCCTTTCATGATTCTGCGGCCGGCTGGCACAGACGAGCGGGGGACTAGTTTATAGACACCCATTTGTTTGAGGGAGTCAAACTCCTCCTGGAGTGCTTTTCTCCACTCGGCTGCGTGTGGGGATGCCATTGCTTCAGTGTAGGTACTCGGATCATCGGGGAACTCGTGTTGGAGGTCCTCAGCGGCAATGTTGAAGGCATCATCAGGATCAGGCATGAGTTCTGGCAAGGGGATGGAGGCAATAAAACTTGTTTGGTCAGGTCAGTCGTGCTTTGCAGAGGCAATGGCATCTAGTACAGCTTGTTGCACACGTGACATATACTTTATACCATCTGCAGCGCATTTGCACTCAGATGGCTTGGGGATATGCTCTGAGTGTCGCAGTACAGTCGGCACCTTGGGGCCTCAAACCAGGGCAGATTGGTTGGTTGTTGGCGGGCTGGCAGGGGCCATAGGAGGGGCTGCAGGCATAGGGGAGACAGGCATCTGGTGCAACTCGATGAAGGATACGTGATAAGACGTCACAACTTTATGAGTTGATCGGTGATAGCAGTGGTATGCTTTAGAGTCGGGGGAGTATCCGATCAGTACACACTCAATAGATCTGTTGAATACTTTTGGGTTGTGCTGATTTTGAATGAGCACGAAAGCCTGGCATCCAATCTCACGTAGGTGTGAAAGGTCAGGTAGTTGGCCATGCCAGCGCTCGTAGGGTGTATGTCCAGATTGTGACTTAACGGGGGTGTGGTTGGTGAGGTATGCAGCAGTGAGGACAAACTCGTCCCATTGGTTGACGGGTATGTCACACACTAAACGCATGGCACGAGCCTTATCCATGAGTGTGCGATGAAGGCGCTCAATGCACCCATTCTGTGCAGACGTGTTAGGTGCAGTCAATTGATGTTGTGTTCCACGGCTGAGTAGCCAATCACGAACTGCATGGCTTCGCAGCTCACCGTTATCGGATCGATACATTCCGACTTTGGAGTTGGTTTCTGTCTCGCATGCATGTTCCCAAGCCATCAGCGCGGGGAATGCATCTGATTTGTTGGCAAGTGGGATGGCCCAACAATACGAGGTGTTGTCGTTGACGATATCTAGTATATAGCGATTGCCTGAAGCCGAGACATGCTCAGGATGTTCCATTAAGTCCACGTGCACTATGCCTAATCTCCGAGTAGCCCGCTCCCCCTGCCTAACCTTAGGAACACTGGATCTGGTCTGTTTGCCAAGGATGCAGTGTTCACAAGATGTAAAAGTGGGGGAAGTAGGAGGGGGCATACCCGTGGCGAGTCTGCGACGAGCGAGGTCAAGGACAGCATGGTAGTTGGCATGGCCAAGGCGCTTGTGCCATGTGTCCAAGGTTGCGTTCGGTGTGGCAGCATAGGCGTGCTCAGCGGTAAAACGGCCACCCGAGACAGCGTACAAACGGTGGGAGGTGAGGGTCCCTGTTAGGATACGATTGCCGTTGGTTGAGGTCAACCAACATTCACTTTCATTGAAGGTAGCCATGCAGCAGTGGGCAGAACAGATTGCAGAGATGGAAATGAGGTGCACATTCGCAGTGGGAACAAAGAGGACGTGGTCCAGGGTGAAATGCAGGCCTTTCGCAACAATGAGTCGGATCGAACCGATGCCGACTGCTTGGATGGAGGACCCGCCGACACCATTGATAGCACGTGGTGGAATAGGGCGCTGGGGCACGATAAGTGAGCCCAGCGAAGTCGAAAGGTCGGCAGAATTGATGCCAGTCCACAGATACTGATGGGATGTCAAAGTCTGCAATACATGCATCATATTCCGCAATGTCGACCACAGAGAGCTCCTGGATATATGCGCTGGGGAGCTCGGAGGGAAGAGCTGAGGCCAGTCCTGCAAACTCAACAGTCGGGGTACTAGTAGCTGGTGTGGCGTTCATAGTGTCCGAGTCAGTAAAGAGGTAGGCTTGGTTCGAATCGTCAATGAGATAGGCCTTGCCATTCGCAAATCGAACGGTCCCAGGTTTCCCAGTGGCGACGGGTGCACATTTCCCTTTCATGTTCGCTGGTGGCTTGTTACCCTGCTGTCCCTTGCCGTCAGTAGCCTTATCGCCGCTGTTGGGATCCTTCACATCGCAATCCTTGGAGTCACGTTCCTTGGGGTTGCAATTGTCCTTGTGGGTTGGCTTCTGCTGAGCGACGAGGGTGAGGGGTTGGCTAACAGCGTGGGCATTCTCGACGAGCTGTTGCTCTGTGTCGAGACATGCCATTGCAAGTGTTGGGGTGTATGGGTCCTGAGCTGAGCTGCAGGAGATGTAGTCTGCAATGTGATCACGGACATGCGGGAGTTCCTCGGAAAGCGCATTCATCATGTAGATGAGGACGAAGGTGTCTTCGTCAGGAATTCCCATGGAATATATGCGTCGTGCAAGTTCACGGATCTGGTGAGATGTCTTCGAGAAGCGTTCGTTTTTGCGATAACGAACTGCGTGAAGGTGCTGGATGAGAAGTATCTGAGAGATGGGTCCGATCTTCTCGTGGTGCTCTCGAAGGGCTTCCCAGGTGAGATGGGCATCTGTGTAGTCCCGGAGGAACTCCTGTTCTTCAGCATCAGCACATGAGGCAATGGCCGCAACAATACAGAGGTTGTTGTCGTCCCACATAGTGGCATCATCAGGGTGGATGCGCTCGTCGGGGCGTGGGACGGTCCCTTTGATGTAACCATTTGCCTTTGAGAGGCTGATAAGGCGGAGGATGTCGTGGCACCATATGTGCCAGTTGTTGCTGCTTTGTTCGAGGGTAGTCTTCACCTTGCTGCAGTCTGACTGAGTGATTGTTATTGCCTTGAGTGACAAATGATCCTTCCTCTGGTTGGTCGCTGGGGGTGGGGGCTGTGCGAGTAGCTCGCGTAGGGTCTGGATATCCAGGGTGATGGCCAATGGTGCGGCGGCCGAGTCAGCGCCAGCAGCCACACTGGCGAGGATGTTGGTGACAGTGGTCATCACGGTGTTGCTGGGTCCGGCGGTAGCAGTAGTACTAGTGTCAGCTCCCGAGGTGGTAGCGCTGGTATCGCCACTGTCAGCACTGTCCTTGCCGGATCGCAAGCTCCGAGTGGGGGCCATCATACAAGGAGGGAGGAGAGGAGAGGCGTGTCACAGGTCGCATCTGCGATGAAGCGCCTTATATGCGTGCAGAGAAGTCCGATGATGTCGTCAGCACGTTTATTTATAGGAACGGAGTGACGCTTCCCCAGTGTCAAGTGTTGTCTGGTCGTGGGGGTACCAAGTCTAGGGTGCCCCAGGGCTCATAACCTATTAGAACCTAGACAGTACACTTAGTGCTATCGGAGAGCGGGATAAGTATAATGCTAGGACGGCAAGAGGATGACTTACTCTCCAGTCATTCCGGTAGAACGAATGGAGAGGGGAGAGACCAGAGGCGAAACATTATATATGAATGTTTGTATTCCAAGTGGGTCGGACTTTGGCGTCATGTTCCAACAGGCACTGTCAGTCACGTCATCTGTGCACAAGGTAAGTGGTCATGATAGGGATGCACTCCTAGGGACGAGGGGGTCAGTGGCACCTCCGGCAAGAACAGGCACAAGGTTGCTGTGCCGCTGGTGTATGTGGGCCAGGAGAACACCTGCAACACCTGCAAGACCCATGGCACAGCTGACATCTGCACAAAAGGGACTGGTGCAGCATGTGCTGAGTGCCAACACCTGAAAGGGTATTGCAGCTTTGCACAGGGAAGGTGGGGAGCAGGGAAGAAAGTGGTGGAGACGAAGGAGAGCGTGGAGATGACTAGGTGTGAGTACTTGACGCATCCCCAGTTTGTCACGACTGATGAGGACGATAGCTGGTCGACTGGTTCACATGACCGCTAAGGTGAGCTTGAGCAAGTGGCAGCCATCACTGATCGAGCTGAGCACTGAGGAGTCCAAGTCTGAGTCCAAGTCCCAGGTCCCCCTGTGAAGGGGATGTTACGGTCGCTCTCTAGCACCTAACATAACAGACTTATGATTTTCTTTTCGCTTCTTATCTTATCTCTTGTCTTGGCTTATAAGATCTTCCTTTAGTTTCATGACAGCTATGCTGCCTTCACACCAGGCCTACACCTGCCCTTTACCTCATGCAGGGCACGGCACGACTTCCATGTCACATCAGTACACTTCTATGCTTCTTCATTCATTTACCACATGCCTCATGTTAACCTTTCACCTTTCATTAAGGCAATGCCTTCTTTATGGCAGTGCTTGATGCACACCTCCTATGCATGTCTTTCATATAGGCTGTGCCTTATGTTTCTCTTCTCTTCCATTTCATGGCTATGCTTGATGCATGCCCCTAACACATGCCGCCACATACTTAGTCTATGTTGGGACTCATCAGTAGATCCAATACAAACATGTACATACATTATCGTTCCAGTATATAAGGCCAGCCAGAGAACTGCAGTTCAGTTCTCCTGGTTTTTCCCCATAAAGCCACCAGACAACGACTCCTGATCCACTACTGGTGCTTTGGACAGTTACCACAGTCTTCGTTGCCAATAGACCACGCAGCTTAGTCCCCTTGACAGTCACTTTGACAAGTGATCGTGCCCTTACTCGGATTCCCTAAAGTACCTCGATGGGCTTGTTGGGTTGTTTCAGGGGAAGGGGAAGGAGTGACTGGTGCTGAGGAAGGCCGGCACCAGCATGTCCCCAGCACAAAAGGGACATGACCAGCTCACCTGGCACCTCAGCCTTCTCCACTCCTGGTTGCACCAGGTCTGTGGAAACATCAAGGCTCTGGAGGTGGAGCACTCTGAGGTGATGGCGGAGCCCAGTGAGGTGGTGGTGGAGCTTGAGGAACTGGATGTTTAGAGTAGTTGGTAGTGTGCCTTCCTGTCTGCCTTGATGTTTGTAAGATAGCTGCAATTGTATGGTAGCTCCAGTTCATTGGTGGGAGCAAGGAAAGGCAAAGGAAATGTAAAGGAAAGTAAGGGAAGATCGAGAGAAAAAAGAACAGGGAAAGGAGAGGAGAGGAGGGAACAATCACAGGGTATTGTGCAGGCTTCCGCCCAGCTTGCTTTCTTCAGTCTTCTGTCTACATCTATCCCTACCAGCTTCCCTTGGTCTATGATTCAGTTTTCAGCAGGGGCAGTCTATAGTCCATATTTGTGCATGTGTCTCATTGCACATGTGAAATAGAATGTGATTAGGTAGGGTATTGGGCGAGACACAGAGAAAAAAAGAAAAGAGACGGTGGTGTTAGTTATATTCTTATTTCTGAGTAGTTGATTTGGTTCATTTGTTTTTGGTCAATTGTAGTGGGAACTGTGTGTGATGACGGTCTTAGTATATGTGAGTGAGTGAGCGAGAGAGAGAGAGTGTGTGTGTGTGTGTGTCACCAGCCTAATCCTGGGGTAAAACAGAGTATATAGAAACGATGGGAAATTGTAGTCTGGTGGCTGGTAAATGCCTAGGCTGGCTCATAAGAGTCCAGGCCTTCTTCATCAGGCTCTTCAGTGTCTTCTCCTGCCATTTTGTCCAAATCTTTATCATCAATTCCTATAAGGTCAGCGACTCAAACATCAGAGGAGAAATGAGGATAGTAAGGGAGAAGCCAAAATGCAGTGTAACATAGCCTGGATACCACCCTGTCCAACTTGGCCAGTAGGTACGACCTGCTGGTAGTCCAGCGAAGGACCACCATTGGACCAAGATACCAGGACTTTGTTTTCCAGTTGAGCTCCTTTTCAATGTGGGTATTATGGACTAAGACGAGACTTCCCAGCCAGAAATTGAAGTCCTTTATCTGGTTCTTGAAAAGTAGCCTTAAAATGCTTGATAGACTCAAACCAAGCCTTGAGGACACACTCCTGTATAGACTCCAAATCCTCCTAACGCTTTTGAAGCCAGTGGGCTCACCAAACAATCAGACTGGATGGAGATAATGGTTCCATATCTAGAGGGGGAACAAGGAATGCCACTTCGGTGAGGTCAAAGGGAAATAGTGCCTCTATGCCATGAGGCATGAAATAGGGAGACAAACTGGTGGACCAGAGCACAGTAATGCACTCAGCCTAAAATACAGAGTGAGCAACAGTATGCTAGCAAGACTCCCCCCTGGGGGAACTTTTGATGATGGCCTCCTGGACATCAAAATGACACCATTCAACCACACTGTTTGCCTAAGAGTTGTAGGGGGAGATACAGATGTGCTGGATCTGGTACCAGTCAGCAAGAACATCTAAAGCTTGAACAAAAGTGGGGCCATTGTCAGTGACAATCTCAGTGAGGGGGCCCCAATGACAAAGGATATCTTCAAAAATAAAAGAAGCTAGGGCAACAGTGTTTTCCGAATGCAACATTTGCCACTTGGGGTAGGTGGTCAATGCACAATGGGCCTGAACAATATACCAGTACCCCGCTGACCAGGGCATGACCATGGTATCTAGATGGGCCTTGCTAAAAAGGCTGCTGACTACCAGTACCATTAGCAGGATATGCAAACATCGTGTCTGCCAGATTTGACACTTGTGGCAGGTGTGAACAAACCACTTCACATCATCAACCAACATCGGCCACCAGAAGCAGAGGAGCAGGTGAGTCTGGACCATGAAGACACCTTTGTGCCTGAGGTCATTGTGGGCCTCCTTAATTAGCCCGTACCGCCGTGCTCTGGCACTACTAACCAATGACATCCATGGGGTTCTCAACACCACAGGAAGCCATGGAGGAGGAAGAATTTTGTCACTGACTTAATGAATGACTGGAAATTTGCATCAGAAAGGTCAATGGGATGTTCTCAGGTGTCAAGGAAGCCATGGATCTTTTGAATCTGGGCCTCCCTGGTGATGGCCTTTACAGACCAGGGAATAGAGGGTGATGCCAGCTGAGAGTCCAGCTTGGGAGAGGAAGCAAAAATGGATGCATATGAAAGGGAAAAGCTCAGGGATGAGTATGGTAAAAGGAGTGGGGTATTGTTACGATTGCCTCTTTTCTTGATTCTCCTTTCATCCTCATCACTTCTTTGTTATCTCCTTGGACTTCCATCTCCACCAATCAGCTCTCTTGTGCCAATTACATAGTTCCTCTTGCTCACCATTTCCATCATATTCTTTCTCGTTCTACAATGACACATCCCTTCAATTAGGGCAGGCATTGCTTGGTCCGTGCACATTTCTCTCTTTTATATAAACAATTGTACTTCCTGTATTCCCTCTCTAACTTTGACCTACTCGATACTGCCTCAAATATACCAAGGTCATTTACTCTTCGTCCTGAACCTCTCTTAGTCTTTGTTGTACTATTGAGTTGACGCTCCCTTGAAACCTTAGAAACTCCAGCATCCATCTTGACACTCGAACCCTTGGAGGACGACCCTTCAAGCGAACTTAGTCTAAATTGAGTCAGTGCTCGTCCCTACTTGGGCCAAGCGTAACAAAAGGTCAAAGTTACCTTAACAAGGCTATCACCACTATAGTCCTCCACCATTTCATACCCACAGAATAACCCCCGGTACTCATGGCAAGGCACCCAAGAACAACCCGCCAATTCACCATCAGAAGCTGAGCTCTCTGAACCAGAAGAAAACTCTGACCAAGACATAACCATATCGTCTGACCTCGAACAAACCCAAGACCTCAACCTAGCCCACCAGCTTGCCCATACACACCTCCCTCATGCCCCCACCCCCCCTTCCCCAACTCCTATTGCCACCAACCCAGTCTTTCCCCCTCTCACCCTGCTCCCCTTATCCTACACACCTCCTTCCTCGTCACTTCCCAGACCACCCTCACCAATGTCTTCCTCGAAACCCACCAAACTCCCTATTGGAGCACCGGAAGCCTTTGATGGATCCTATGACAAATCCACCCAATGGTTGAATGCTGTACACTTCTACCTCCTTATCAACAACAAAGTCTACGACACCAACAACAAAATGATCGCCTTCGCCCTCTCCTACATGACCAAAGGATCTGCCCTCACTTGGGCTACTATGTTCAGGCAGAATGCCATCTCAGGAACCACCATAACTATGGGTACCTTCTCCAACTTCATTACAAAGTTCGAAACTGTGTTCAAACACCACAACACCACTGGAAACGCCATCGCCTGGCTCTCCACCAAACGTATGACCAAGGGGAAGAACAACACCCACACCCCAACCCTTGTCAAGTATGTTTCCCACTTCAAAAACTACTTGTCCCTCGCAAGCATCACCAACCAAAATGTCCTTATTGGGTATTTCTCTGCTGGTATCCCTTTGCCCCTCATGTGCTGAATCATGTCTATGGACACAGTCCCTTCCACCATTGATGACTGGTACAAAAAAGCCATTTCTTTCCAGACCCAATGGGAACGTGCCAAAGAAATCTCCAAATGAAACTTCAAACCATCTCATCAATCCTACCATTCCTTCTCCACCCCCACCAAAACTCATGACCCCGATGCCATGGACGTGGATGTCATCAAAGTCGGAAAGCTCACTGCAGAGAAGCACAAGAAATGTATGGAGAAAGGGCTCTGCTTCCGCTGCTGACAAGCAGGACATATGAGCTCCAAATGCTCCAACTTCAAAAAGGAATCACCCAAAGTCTGGCAAGTCATCAAGGACCTACCTAAGCTGGAAGCTGTGGATGATGATGAAGACAATGAGAATATGAGAAAGATCTCCTTCTCCACCATGGATTTTGAGATCGGGAAACTCCTTCGACACGAGTCTTCCCTAGTGTAAAGTGTGCTGCAATCAATGTAAAAACTACCCCATCTATGCAAATCCCAATTCAGCTCATCAAACCATCACACACCTTGAAAGCCGTCGACACTCGTGCCCTCATCAATGGTGGTGCAAGCATCTCCTGCCTTGACTGGGGGTTTGTCCAAAAACATTCTCTCCCCACCACACGACTGCAGAAACCCATCTATGCAAGGAATGCTGACAACACCATCAACAGCAAAGGAGTGATCCACTTCACCTCTACCCTCTTTCTCAACATTGAAGGAATCACCTGAAAAGTCACCTCCCACGTCATCTTCCTAGGAAATGAAAATGTAATCCTAGGGCTCCCCTGGCTCAAAGACATCAACCCAACCATTGATTGGAATCGGAGGACCCTATCTATTGATGAATCTCTGGACCAGTCAAAAGACCTCTATCTCTCCCACACTGCCAATACCTCCCGCTACAAATCCCTCTTCCATAAAACCAACCATCAACCCCCTTGGCATGTTAATGTCAACACCATTACCAACTCCCGACTTTTCAAGTACAATGGATGGGAAGAGGAGTCCCAATTCTTAGCACAAGCAGATACAAACTGGACTCTCCACCGGATCATCCGATGCAGATCCCGCTTCCTCTACAAAGGCTCTCCTTTGGAAGAAAAGATATCCAAGATCACCACTGCCACCAAACTTGCCACTGCTGCTGAAAAGGCAAAACCTAAGCAAACCCTTCCCCCAGAATTTGCCGGCTATGCCTCGGTCTTCTCCAAAGAAGCTACCGATCACATCCCACCATCCAGACCTTATGACCACAAGATCACTCTTGACAACTCCTTCACCCCTAAAATCGGGAAAGTCTACCCTTTATCCCCCGAAGAACAAAAAGCCACCGAAGACTTTCTCCAAGAAAACCTGGATTGTGGAAAGTCCGTCCCTCAAACTCCCCTCAAGCATCCCTGTTCTTCTTCATCAAAAAGAAAGACAGAGGGCTCCGTCCCTGCCAAGACTACCACTATCTGAACAAGCATACCATCTGAGACACCTACCTGCTCCCACTCATCTCAGACCTCATTGACAAACTCAAGGACACCAAACTATTTATCAAATTTGACGTCCACTGGGGGTATAACAACGTCCACATCAAAGATGGCCATCAATGGAAGGCAGCCTTTATCACACACAAAGGCCTCTTCGAACCAACAGTAATGTTCTTCAGACTAACCAACTCCCCCGCGACGTTCCAACGATTCATGAATGACTCCTTCCAAGATATGATTGCCAAAGGATGGCTTGTCATCTACATGGACGATCTCCTGATCTTCTTCCCCAACGAGAAAACCCACCACAAACACACCAAACATGTCCTCCAATGGATGACAGAACTCAACCTCCATCTCAAACTAGAGAAGTGTTGTTTCACCACCACAGAAGTGGAGTGCCTCGGAATGATTGTCAAACCCGGACAGCTTGCCATGGACCCTGTCAAATTAGATGGCATCACCAGCTGGCCCACCCCCAAAAAGGTGAAAGACATCTGGTCCTTCCTCGGCTTTGCCAACTTCTACCAACACTTCATTCCCAATTACTCCAATGTTGCCTGACCTCTCATCGACCTCACCAAGAAAAGCCTACCCTGGAACTGGTCCCCTGCATGTCAAACCTCCTTCAATACCCTCAAATCCCTATTCCTGTCAAAACCAGTCCTCCACCTCCCAGATCTAGCTGCCCCCTTCGCCATTGCAACCGACACCTCTAAATACGCCTCCAAAGCCATCCTCCTTCAGACAGACTCCAACAGTGACTGGCACCCCTGCTCTTATCTCTCCCAATCATTCTCTTCTGCAGAACGGAACTATGATATCTACGACAGAGAACTCCTCGCCATCATCAGAGCCCTAAAATCCTGGCGACACTACCTCCACGGATCCCCGTTTCCCATTCAGGTCTTCACTGACCATAAGAACCTCCCCTACTTCAGTTCCCCCCAGACCCTTAACTGTTGTCAAGCCCAATGGCTCATCGACCTTGCCGACTTCGACCTGAAGATGATCCACGTCCCCGGAAAACTTTTAGCCGGCCCTAACGCCATTTTGCATCGACCTGACCTCCTCCCTCATTCTGATGACAATAACGATGGGGTCACACTCCTTCCCTCATCCCTCTTCATCAACGTCATCAATGTCACCCTCTCACATCACATCAAATCTGCCTCTGTGACCCCCTCGTTCTCCAAGCCCTCCAATCCATGAACAAAGATAT
>JBBPRK010001518.1:0-11814 GCA_038093075.1 Boletus patriciae | reverse complement strand
TTGCTGAGGCGCCTGGGCTTCCCAGGGTGACCCCGAGGAGTGAGGTCAACAGCCTCCCTGTACCTCGAAAGTGCGTCCTCGAGGTCGCTCGGCTCCCCGAGATGCTTGAAACGAGAGACGAAGGAGTTGCCGAGGTTGTTGAGACGGCCGGACCTGTCAGGGTGACCTCGAGGGGTGAGGTCAACAGCATCCCTGTATCCCGAAATTGCGTCCTCGAGGTCACTCAGCGCCCCAAGGCGCTCGAAGCGAGTTTCGATAGAGGTGCCGAGGTTGTTAAGACAAGCAGGCTTGTCAGGGTGACCATGGGGGGTGAGCTCAACAGCAGCCCTGAGTGTCAAAATCGCGTCCTCCAGGTCACGCAACTCCCCGAAGTGATTGAACCGCCTCGATAATGCCGCACCGAGATTCGATAGTCCGCGGCGGTACCGGTCATCCCAAACCGAAGTAGACCTAACAATTTCCTCCAAAAGTGTGATTGCCTGTTGCAGGTCGGCTACATCACCGAATCGTTCGAAGCGGTGCAACAATTGGACACTGAAAATCCACAAGTCTTCGTCCGTTAAGTGTGAAGTCGAATCCTGCTCCGCTGATAATTCGCCATCCGCCCGAACATGGCCCACGGGATGCAGTTGGAGCAAGAAAGTCGCAGCTCGCGTTTCATGGCTCTCTGTAGAGCTCTGCTCCACCGCCTCATGCAGCAATGCTTCAGCTTGCGCTCCTTCCTTTCTATCCCTCCGCTTCTCGAATCGCGCGAAATGTACCGTAGCCAGCTGAATCAACGTGGAAGGACGATCGCCATGGCCGACAGGACGCGCAGCAAGTGCATTGCGATACAAGCTAAGAGGGACGTCGAGGGAGGACTCAGTGTTCACAACTTGACAGAGGATGAATTTCGCCGTCGCCAGGTTTGACTGAGCAGCTGCGCGAGATGGATGGTCCAGCGGACAAATACTGAGCGCCTGCTCAAAGTATTCAATAGAACGCTCCAGATCCCGTTTTCCCCCGTGCTTTCGGTAACGTGAGAGAGCGCTGTGGCCTCGCTGTGTTACATCTTCCAGCTCGCCATGGGATTCCGCGGTCGACTATGGATATACATTGATTAATGAGGATCGCGTTGACAGAAGTTGCCTACTTACGCAACGAGGGCCAAGAACCCTCGACCCTGATGAAGATGAATCACTGTCCTCGCGCTTCCGCCGTTTGATGGTGATCAAAATGGATGAACACGGGGATGCAACGTCCTCATCATTTGGGAAGAGGGTAAACGCTGTCATGGTGTGAGTACCCAGACCCCTGGGCAAAACGTCGTCCCACTCACGAACGTCTTTTCCACTGCGGTCCAACAGTTGTTGCACGGTGATTGTTAACTTTCGGAGCTGCTCCCCAGCACCTAACATGGGCTGGAATTCGAAGGATGCATAGACCTCAAGACAAACGGTGGCCGAGGGATCTGACGGCCTGCGGACCCTGTCAGGGCTAACCCCAATTGCAGAACGGGGATCTCACATTGGAATCGGCTCGCTCCATTCGACGACATCGTCATTCACTGAGGAACGTTTGTTTTCGGTTCTCCATTTAAGACCACTGTGATCCACCACGGCGTGAAAGCCGGCGGGGAGGCGTCTAAGACCAAGAGCGACATCTGTCGCTCGGATACCTACCTTGTCATCAGTAATCTTTGCAAACTGAGTAGAGGTGTTTCATACTCGTGATAACTAGTTCTTCGTTCTCGTCTGTGTGCATTGCAGAGCCTGAGGAAGAGGCCGCATGCTGTGGCCCGTCCCTGGGTCCAGGGTTTTTCTCCTTCTCGTGCTCCTGCCCCGCACATTCGGGGTAGACGCCGGGTGTTTGTATGCTATCCTGCCAGGTAGGTCAGTCGGGCGCAAGCTAGCTAGGCCTCGAAACCTACATTCAGTGCACAAGACGGCGACGTCCTTGATTCAAGTCGTGGTGGATTACTTCTGGTGCTTTCGCAACCCTCAGCTAGGCCACCAGGCGTCTCCAGTTCAGGTCGTGGCCGTTTTTCCCCGGGGCTCGATCTGCTAGTCATTGTGGCTTAAACCGGGAAAGTGAGCTGTTGAAGTATGCAGCAAGGAGCACACCCGGTGCACTTTTAAGTGAATTCTTACTTCCACAGCAAATGGAGCGTGAGCGTGTCCTGCTCCTAAGGGCAGTGCATGGAGCAGCCCTGAGGCCGCGATGTTTTCCTGTTCAAGTTGCAAGCAACATGCGTCTGAGTGCTGTGAAGCACAGTAGAAGGAACCAGCTCGACATCCATTGTCCGTACATCGCCGATCAGAACGGCTTTCACAAACATGAACACTGTTTCTGCGCGTCACGTTCCGTCCTCATGCAAAACACGCCCTGATGGGCGTCCCCGCGCTAGAGGCAAGCGCGAGCTCTATCAATCTACCGTCGCTCAGGTTTTCACAGCAGTGCGCAATGCGACGTACCATGCGGGATCCGTATGGTAGGAGTGGACCAGGTGGAATGGACCAGGTGGATGTGCTGTGGTCGAGGGTCCTGGGTGTCTGAGGCCCGCGGGGATTCTCATCTTGACCTTTTCTTGTCGAGGTAATTCCGAGTAAAGTACAAGGGGAGTTGAGCGAAGGATCATGCTGGAGGGAGTAGTCCTGACCTACATCACAGTCAGTGACCAAGCGAGAGCGGGCAACGATTCGTCGACGAAACTTCAGTACATAGCATGTATTACCTTGTCCATGTAATCAATATCGCTATGCAGCCGTGGATGAAGATAATCTGTCGTATTCATGGATGGGAATACATGCATAGTGACACGCTTTATGTTGGATGACCCCACGCACGTGTCGACACTCCGATCATCACTGTGTGATCGGATACGGTTCCAGTGTTGAGACTTGCTGCCTCAACACCGCCGGGCCATCAGTCACTGTACACTGCCCGCGGCGGTCAACATTCTCTTGTCTCCGTGTCGGAATACCCCCAGAACAATGTCGCTCTTCAAGCGCCATCCCCACCCAGACCAACTCAACGGCGACGGCGAGGCCCCGATAGACCCAGACCTGCGTCTCCGCACCGTCCGCACCGCCGCATCCACTATCACCGAGTCCATTCGCACAGAACTCCGCGCAGAGAGGCGCCGCTCTGTCCGCGGGAAACGCTCCTTCTTCTTCAGACGAGACAAGCATCCAAAGACCGCCGACTCTGTCGTCTCGAACGCAACCACCTGCCCACAAATACCTGGTCAGCACAGAAACGTGGAAATCAACGCCCCGCTGTCACCCGACGAAGTCGATCAGTATGGCCAACCGCTCGCTCGGTATCCCAGGAACAAAGTACGGACAAGCGGTCAGTCCTCCTCCCGCTCGCGCGCTCTCCCACCTCACCGCCTCTAGGATATACCATACTCACATTCCTACCCAAGAACCTCTTTGAGCAATTCCACCGGTAAGGCCACTCATGCTCCAACGCCGCACCGATCCACGTCCGTTGTAGAATAGTATTCACTTTTTCGCCCTTGTCGTGTTCCAACGTGAGTGCCTCTCTATCGACGCACTCCCCTCCTGATGCCTTACAGTCTTTCCCATCTTTGGCACCGCCTCTGCCTCCACTGCCGCCATTCCTCCTCTTTATTCTCATCATCACCGTCATCAAAAACGGGGTCGAGGACTACCGCCGCACAACGCTCGACGAGGAAGTCAACACCTCCGTCGTCACCCGTCTTGGTCAGTGGCGCGACATGAATCGACCCCAGATCCTCGTCCGTGGTACGAGCGACTCTTGCGCATCAATACTTGAGGAAAGGTCTCGAAAGGCGCCCAGAACCCCCGTGAAAAGGAGGCCGGTGAAGGGATGCAGATCGTGCTAAGCAGAGGCTCCGATGGAGACAGGGTCAGCATGAGCACGATAGACCCAACGAGAGCGCTCTTAGCCTTGGCAGGCTTACCGGTGCGGGTGGCAGAATCTCGAGGACATTGCCAGCATTCGATTCACATATGTATCCTCCCGGATTGCCGCCTGCCACAGAGGTCGGTTCCTTGGGCCAAAACACGTCGCTTTCGGCATACCAACAGAGCATTCCTTCTCGCTCGTGGAAAGGGAGGACCAGTGGTACCGCCAGGTGGGAGAGGACACTTTGGAAAAGTTGGAAGTCGGCGACATTGTCCTGTTGAGGGAAACCGAACAGGTCCCAGGAGACGTGATCGTATTGTCAACCTCGGATCCGGACGGGACTGCTACCTGGAGACAAAGAACCTCGACGGCGAGACCAATCTGAACCACTGCAAGGCTCTCCGCGCCACCTCTTCCATTACCTCGGAAGAAGCCGTCGAAAAATCGTCCTTCATCCTCGTACCTCACCAAAATCTATACCCCTACAGCGAGGTTTTGCGCTATACAGCCCGCCAATGGGGACTCTCGTAAGGAGGGGGTCACGTCAACGAACTCCTTCGTGGTTACACCGTGCCCAACACAGCTTGGGTTATCGGTTTGGTCGCCTTCACGGGCCCAGACACCAAGACACACCATCCAAACAATCCAAGATCGCCAAGGGAACCAACTTTAACGTCATCGTCAACTTTGTCTTTTTGCTCATCATCTGTACGCTCTTGACAGTGATCTATGGTGTCTCGGACGGTCAGTCGAATACGAGGGTTCAGGATCTATGAGCCGGGCATAGATCCGACGAGCTCTGCCGTCGTTCGTTATCTTGGTGTGAGTCCACTCCCCTTGTCGTGCCTGCACTCATCTGAACCGGTTTCACAGCTCCTGCCCCACAACATCGTCCCCGCATCCCTCCTCATCTCGATCGGAATCGTCAAAACCATCTGAGCGTACTTCATCGCACAAGACGTCGACATGCACTACAAACCCTTTGACACGGCCTGCGTCCCCAAGAACTGGGGTATCTCTGACGCCCTCGGTCAAAGCAAATCCGTCTTTTCAGACAAGATCGGTACGCTCACGCAGAACGTCACGGAGTTCCAAAAGCGCTCCATCCACGGGGCGGTGTACGGCGAAGGAATCACCAAGGCGCGGCATGGCGCCGTGACGAGAGAAGGCCGAGTGGACGCTGTCGAGCCCGAGGAGCTCACGCGCACACTCAAAGACGCCATGATGTCCACTCTCATCAGGCTCTTCTGGAACTGGTACCCACAGATCGACAAGCTCACACTCGCCTCACCCAAGCTGGCAGAGGACATTGCGGACCGGACGTCCGAACAAGCGGGCACACCACGCCTTTCTCCACGCCTTGGCCGTCTGCCACACGGTCCTTGCAGAGAAGCCAGGGAAGGGAGAGAAGCCGTGGTGCCTGGAGTATAAGGTAGAGTCGCCGGACGCTGCTGCGTGGCTGCTGCGAGGGGCGTTGCGTTCCCGTCCGTGGGCAAGTCCAAAGATGAGATCGATATCGTGGGCCTCCGATCGTCCAAGTCGTCTATGTGGCGTCCTGGCCCTCTATCTGGACCTGGTACTTTTGTCGTGTCATGGCTGTCGTTCGTATCGCCTCTAGGGCGTTTTTGGATACTGTGGGGATGATCTGCATTTTCGCCGTCCGGTTCGTCCGGCTCGTGTTCAGCCATCCCAGGCGAGGTTTCTTCCAACCTTACCTTCCAGCATTCTCGTTCGTGTTCTAACACACTCCACAGCTTCTTCGCTGACACTCCCTACGCGCCTGTTTCCTCCCCGGCAAGTCCGCGTTCGCAGTTCGCATATACTCACCCCTCGAACTTGATGGTCGGGGTTAGTTTGATCATTGCGGGTCCGTCGGGTGGTGCAGGTGGTTCAGGTGAGTCTTATAGTGCGTTTACTTGTCACTCTGAATGTTGACGTGGCTTCTCAATAGCTAACGGCTTCTGTGCGACTCCCGTCGAGTCACCATTGGCGCCGTTCGTTGCACCGCCATCGCCGCTACCTCGTGTAAGGTCGTCTCCACCTTCGTGGGCCTCTCCATGGCCCTCCTGACCGCAAGACACGTTGAAAACGGCCGTTTTCGCTGCCCGGTAAGCCAGTGGGTTTACTACATCCCAATGGCAAGACCTCGAGCCAGTGTATCAAAGCTTTATAACTTTACGTGGGCCAAAAGAAATGTGCAACCTCGCAATCGACCAAGTTATTCTACCATCAGCGAGATTAAAATACATTTCATGACGTCGTATGCATACAATACCGTAGCAATAGAAGGCATATGAACACCCATAAATTCAGAGACCTACATGGATGAACGGAAGCCAGGTGACGAAAGACGCTTCGGGGTTATCTCGAAGACGCCCAATTGCTCCATGCAGCGCTCGTGCAGCCTCGCGATAATCCGGCCTTGTGCCGTTCTGAAAGAGTCGGCTGTATACGTCCCTTGCCACAACAGGGGCAAGCTTATCGCTGATCGACCACATTGTACCAACGACTCCACCGTAACCCGCAAACAACATTCCTGCTGCGATGTGGATGGCCTCGTCGAAGAGACCCTCATCACCGGTCGCCGTCTCACATGCGGAGAGAAAGGCGAGCCCACCACGAGGACGTGACAAGGCGATGATGTCAGATATTTTCAAGCGGCGTCGATCGGCGAGACAAAGACCACTCTCAGTCGGACTTGCGGCATCTTGGATTCCGTGGCATGCAAAATGGACCCAGTCCGCCTCCTTCATCAGGGCAAGCACTCCCTCGACCGTTCCGACAGACGACTCCAGGAAGGTGGTACGTGCTGAAGGTGACTGCCGGATCACCGCCCTGATGTGTTCCAACTCGGTGGCCACACCTGGAAGTCGGGATTGACCGTCCGAGGGTGGCTGCCGGACAGCAAGGAGGCGGAGACCGCTGCTGGGCGCCACATCGGGATTGGATGATGGGGCAAGAATGCTGAGAGTAGGGACGTAAGACGAGACGACGAAGTCGGATACTTTGTGCCCAGGTTGCGAATGCTGGGCGTCATAGAAACCGGCTGCATGGATAGGAAGAAACACGAAGGGGCCCGTCGGACACCAAAAGATGCGCGGTAGATCCCCAGCAATCTGTTTGGAGACGATCAGGTATGAATTCGAGTGACACGACATGACGTACTGAGAAAGCCAAGGCATGCAAGGTTGGCCGAACGACGCCGCTCCACAAGGTGGATAAGAGGGGCTCCCAGCTAACGCCGCCCCGTGTTGCAATTTTCCCTTCCCTGTCGTCACAGCCTATGACACGGGCGTCACGAAGCAATTTCTCCAGCAATTTCTGAAGGCCCGCAGATCTCTGGAAAGTGAAAGTGGAAAGCGGGACATGAATTACATGGTCCACATCAGCAAGAACAATCAACGCATCACAGCGGTTCTCTGCAGCGTTGAGCATGACCACCGGCCCAGAGTGTGCTGAAGCTTGCAACTGAGAGAACTTTGTGCGGCGGAGGAATTGCTCAAAACCATGAAGGCGGCGAATCTCCTGCAGCAGTTTATCTCGTTCGATCGCGAGCGTACGTTGTCTGTCAACCTCTTGTTGCAAGGACTCTGTCACATGATACGCGGTACTTCGAGTCTGTTTCAAGAGTGTGGACAAAGATTTTTCGCGAGTGGCACTAGCATGCTCTAATGCGGCAGACAGTTTCCGAAGTCTATGGGCATGATCTGGATGAGCAAAGGACAGCTCTTCATAAGACCTGCGAAGTTGAAAGTGCTCCCCCCAAACGATCGAGCGTCCTTGCTCGAGCCATTCCACAGCGGTTTCCAGGAGTCCCGAGTCCAAGGCGGCAGCAGCGGCCTCTCGCACCACATTGGCACCTAGCGTAAGCTCAGAGTAGCGGTGTGTAAGAGACAGGCCAATCCATGCGAGTTCAGGAAGGAGGTTGATGGCAACAGAATATGCATGGAGGAGAGAGTGATGGCTTATACGCCGGGCACACGATATCCAATTCTGCGATGCTTGAAATCGAACCCCAATGGGTCCAATAGGCGCGGAAGCAGCATGCAAATAGAGGGAAATTGCTTGCTCGAGGTTACTCAGCTCCCCAAAGTGTTCGAAACGAGTGACGAAGGAATCGCCGAGGTCGTTAAGGCGGCGAGGCTTGTCAGGGTGACCATTAGGAGTGAGGCCAACAGCATCCCTCTCCCTCCAAATTGAGTCCTCGAGATCACTCAGCTCGCCAAGGCGCTGGAAACGAGCGTCGAAGGAGTTGCCCAGGTTGCTAAGATAGGCAGCTTTGTCCGGGTGACCGTGAGGGGTAAGGTCAACAGCATCTCTGTACCTTGAAATTGCGTCCTCGAGGTCACTCAGCTCCCCGAGGCGCACGAAACTATTGAAGAAGGAGTTGCCAAGGCTGTTGAGACTGCGAGGCTTGTCAGGGTGACTCTGAGGTGTGAGGTCAACAGCCTCCTTGTGCCTCGAAACTGCGTCCTCGAGGTCACTCAGCTCCCCGAGGCGCCGGAAACGAGTGGTCAAGGAGTTGCCGAGGCTGTTAAGACGGCGAGGCTTGGCCAGGTGACCGCGAGGAGTGAGGTCAACGGCATCCCTCTTCCTCGAAATTGCGTCCTCGAGGTCACTCAGCTCGCCAAGGCGCTGGAAACGACCTTCCAAGGAGCTGCCGAGGTTGTCAAGATAGGCAGGCTTATACGGGTGACAATGAGTGGTGAGGTCCACGGCAACCCTGTGACTCGAAATTGCGTCCTCGAGGTCACTCAGCTCCCCGAGGTGCTGGAAACGAGTGAAGAAGGAGTTGCCGAGGTTGTTGAGATAACTAGGTTTATGAGGGTGACCGTGAGGGATGAGGTCAACAGCATCCCTGAACGTTGAAATTGCGCGGTCGAGGTCGCTCAGTTCTCCGAGGCGCCCGAAACGAGTGATCAAGGAGTGGCCGAGGTTGTTGAGACTGTTAGGCCTGCCAGGGTGACCACGAGGAGTTAGATCAACAGCAGCCCTCTGCCTCGAAATTGCGTCCTCGAGATCACTCAGATCCCCGTGGCGCTCGAAACGAGCCTTGAAGGAGTTTCCGAGGTTGGTGAGACGGCCAGGCGTGTTGGGGTGACCATGAGGTGTAAGGTCAACAACAACCCTGAGCATCGAAATTGCGTGCTCCAGGTCAATCGGCTCCCCGAGGCGCTCGAAACGAGTGAAGATGGAGCCGCCAAGGTTGTTGAGAAAGAGGAGCCTGTCAGGGTGACCATGAGGAGTGAGGTCGACAGCTTCCCTGTGCCTGGAAATTGCTTCCTCGAGGTCTCTCACTTCCCCGAGCTGACCGAATCGATAGGACAACGCCGCACCGAGAGTCCCTAGTGCTCCACAGTACCGCCTATCCCAGACCGAAGTAGACCTGACGATTCCCTCCAAAAGTGTGATTGCGTGTTGCAGATCTGCTACATCACCGAACCGTTCGAAGCGGTCCAACAACTGGACACTGAAAATCCCCGGGTCCTCGTCCGTTAAGCGTGAAACCGAATCCTGCTCCACTGAAGAGTCGCCATCCGCCTGAACATGGCCCACCCCACGTCCGCCATGCAGTTGGAGCAAGAAAGTCGCAGCTCGCTTTTCATGGCTCTCTGTAGCGCTGAGCTCCATGGCCTCATGCACCAATGCCTCAATCCGTACTCCTTCCATTACGTCCCTTCGCTTCTCGAATCGCGCGAAATGTACCGCAGCCAGCAGAATCAACGTGGAAGGACGATCACTATGGCCGACGGGACGCGCAGCAAGTGCATTGCGATACAAGCTAAGAGGGACGTCGAGGGAGGAGTCCGTGTCCACAACTTGACAGAGGATGAATTTCGCCGTCGCCAGGTTTGACTGAGCAGCTGCACGACAAGGATGGTCCAGTGGACAAATACGGAGTGCCTGCTCAAAGTCCTCTATAGAACGCTCCAGATCCCGTTTTCCCCCTTGCTTTCGGTAACGCGAGAGAGCGCTGTGGCCTCGGTCCGTTGCACCCTCCAGGTCGCCTCGGGATTCCGTGGTGGACTATGGACATACACTGATTAATGAGGATCGTGTTGACACAAATTGCCTACTTACGCAATGAGGGCCAAGGGCCCTCGACGCCGATGAGGATGAAGATAAATCACTGTTTTCGCACTTCCGCCGTTTGACAGTGATCAAAATGGATGAACACGGGGATACAACGTCCCCATCTTTGGGGAAGAGGGTACACGCTGCCATGGTGTGAGAGCCCAGACCCTTGGGCAAAACTCCGTCCCACTCACGAACGTCTTTTGCACTGCGGTCCAATAATTGTTCCACGGTGATCGTTAACTTTCGGAGCTGCTCCCCAGCACCTAACATGGGCTGGAACTCGAAGGATGCGTAGACCTCAAGACAAATGGTGGCCGACAGATCTGACGGTCTGCGGACTCTGTCAGGGCTAACCCCAGTTGCAGAAGGGGGATCTCACATTGGGATCGCCCCACTCCATTCGACGACATCGTCATTCACTGAGGAACGTTTGTTTTCGGTTCTCCATTTAAGACCACTGTGATGCACCACGGCGTGAAAACCGGAGGGGAGTCGTCCAAGGCCAAGAGCGACATCTGTCGCTCGGATACCTATCATGTCATTAGCGATCTTTGGAAGCTGAGCAGAGGAGTTTCATACTCGTAATAACTGGTTCTTCGTTCTCGTCCGTGTGCATTGCAGAGCCTGAGGAAGAGGGCACATGCTGTGGCTCGTCCCTGGGTGTAGGGTTTTTCTCCTTCCCTTGCTCCTGCCTCGCACATTCGGGGTAGACACCGGGCGTCGGTATGCTGTCCTGTCAGAGATGTCAGTCGGCGAGCTAGCAACTAGGCCTCCAATCCTACATTCAGTGCACAAGACCGCGACGTCCTTGACTCGGATTCAGGTCGTGGTGGATTGTTTCTGGTGCGCTCGCAACCCTCAGCCAGGCTACCAGACGTCTCTTGTTCAGGTCGTGGTCGCTCTTCCCCGTGACCCGATCTGCTGGTCATTGTGGCTTAAACCGGGAAAGTGAAGCACGCAGCAAGGAACAAACACACCTGCAACGCTTTTAAGTGAGTTCTTGCGAAGTTCCACAGCAAATCGAACGTTCACGTGGCTTGCTTCTACTAGTAAGGGCAGTGCAGAGGCCTCGACGTTTTCCCGTCGCAATCAGCATGCATCCGAGTGCTGTGCAGCATGATAGAAGGAACCAGCTCGATGTCGTACATCGCCAACCGGAACGACTTTTACAAACATAAACACTGCTTCTGCACGCCACGTTCCGTCCTCAGGCAAAACGGACATGCCCGCGCTAAAGTGTCGTGACCGTGATCCCCCGTGACTCGGACCCTCTATAATCGTTCGACCGTCTGCCGTTCATTCCCTCAACTCGTCCTCTTCTCTTATTTATCGCACCCTGTACGCGGCTTAGGCCGAGTCTAAGTATCTATTTATCGACGCAGTCCGTACCGGATTAGGAGACCACGACATAAAGGCAAGCGCGAGCTCTATCAATCTACCATCGCTCAGGTTTTCACGGCGGTGCGCAATGCGATGTACCATGCGGGATCCATGTGGTGGGAGTGGATCAGGTGGATGTGCTGTGGTCGAGGGTCCTGTCCTGGGTATCTGAGGACCGCGAGGGTTCTCACCCTTGCCAAAGTAGGTTGGAATTTGGGTGAGTTACGGTACATACGGGGTGAGGTCGGGGCTCATCTCGACCTTTTTCTTGTCGTCGGGGTAATTCCGAATAAAGCACAAGAGTAGCCGAGCGAAGGATCATAGTGGAAGGAGTAGTCCTGACATACAGTGACTGTGGCCCAGAGTCAGTGACCAAGCGAGAGCGGACGACGAAAGTTGAAACCTCAGTCGCGTTGCCTTGGAGTCCGTGTGCCAATCAATATCCCTGAGTACTGCCGCGTTCAACACAAGCCTTTCTGTTAT
>JBBPRK010001517.1:0-11814 GCA_038093075.1 Boletus patriciae | reverse complement strand
CCATCACCATTGACATTTCTAGCAGGCATACATGTATCTTCTCCTTGGAAACTCGCGCATGGAGAGTTGCGACTACGAGGGTGCCATACGATCGTTCGAGCGTGCACGAGGCCAAATGCGACCCCACGCCAGTCCAGCACTCTCGATGGTCTCACTGGTGAGTTCGCTAATGGCTATATTACAGCGCATCGAAATGACTTGTGATCTTTGACAGATATCTGGGTGGAAGTTTGACGATCTTGACATTACAATTCGACGGTGTCTTTGTGAAGCCCTGTATGCCGCCGGTCGCATCAAGGAGGCAGGCGAGTCACTGCTGAATATAGTAAATACCGTCGACGAAGGCGTCTATAAGGCTAGACCGATGATTACCTGGGTTCCTGGTAAGTCGTGCTACCCGTTCCTCCGCTATGCATTCGACATTTCGTCACAGATTTCTTGTTGCGATGTCTCTCCACCCCCGAAAGCAGTGTTGACACAACCCTCCATTTCCTACCTCCCACGCCGCTCTTGAGGGAATGGGCGAAATCAAAATTGACAGGCGGTTCGTGGAGAGATGCCTTGGTTGCCTCTCTCCATGTGAGTATCCCCTCCTGTTCTGGTGCCTCTTTGGCTTGACACTCCAATTGTCCGGAGTTTACAGCCCCGAAATCCACGATTTATCGGGCTCTTTGCGAACATCTCGAAATGACCAATCGCATCACGGATGGGATCGAGTGTTTCCACGAAATGAATAGTGAATTGGCGGGGGAGATCACCACGCATGGGGAGCAGGCAAAATGGGTTGTGGGTGAGCGCTTGAGCAGTCACACAGCAACGTTCACGTGATTGATTTCCTTCAGACTTCAAGCAGCGTTGTGCTGAAAAGCTGGACCACCTCGGTGACATCGCAGCGGAGGCCCAACAGCTCGATGACGCCATCACTCGATATTCGACTGCACTGTCTGTCAATCCGGCCAACCCAGAAGACTTATTCATGAAGCGAAGCAAGGTATATATGGCAAAGGGGTCATGGAAGGACGCCATAGACGATACGAATCAGGTATGTCATTTCGGTCTTGCGCAGGTCCGATCTTGTCGACGGTATCACCATTAGGTGATCACGATCGATCCATTGTCACCACGGGGCTACGAGAGGAAGCACGCAGCTTTACATGGGGCAGGACGTTATGGCGATGCCATAGCCACGTTCGAGACAATGCTCTTGAAGATATCGCAGTCGCCCGATCCAAAAATCCGTGGTGAGTGCGTCGGCATCGTGCTGTGTTGACCAATTGATCTTATCTCGCAGAGCGCCATCGCGAATTTGTAAATCCAGAACAGGCGAAAGCGTACATTCGTATGGCCATTGAGAACACCATTCGCCAATCCCCACTGGTACTCATTAACACCCACTCCGGTCGTCTCCTTGACAAACCTGAGCAAGCGCGCTCATTCGAATTCCAGCTAATCTTTCGGGAGTTGATCTCCTCCATGACCACACACATTGATCATGCCCGCATTGAGCGCGAAGTTGCGGAGTACTATCGTTACGCCACTTTTTCGCACAAATGGGAAGACAACGAACCACTGTTCGAGAATGTGATACGCATCGTGGTGTACGATCTCGACGAGTCTCTCACTCATGACAAGCTGAAAATGTTCTGCAAGGTCGTGCGGGATTCTGGGTTCCATTGGGCATGGAGTGACACGTCTTGTATCGACAAGGGCGATCCCTCTGTGCTCCAAGAGACGCTGGTCTCGGTGTTCAAGTGGTACGAGGGTTCAGCCTTGACAGTCGTCTTGCTCCGTGGTGTCCGCTCTCCGTCGAAGCGCGGTGATCTGGTGAGGAGCATTTGGAACACCCTGGCTTGGACATTCCAGGAATATCATGCATCCAAGGTCGTCCGATTCTACACCGAAGACTGGAAGCCGTACCTGAACCTTGATATTCCCAACCACAAGGAGTCGCCCGAGATCATCTCGGAAATGGAGGAGGCAACCGGTGTGTCGGCACGCATCTTAATGGGACTCCGACCGGGTTTGGATGACATCCGGGAGAAGCTTTGTCTGGCTTCAACACGCCGAACGACACGGATTGAGGACGCAGCTTACTCGTTGCTTGGCATGTTCTCAATATCCATCCCGGTTGTATATGGCGAAGGGGACAAGGCGCTTGGGCGATTCCTGGCACAGCTACTCGCGAGCTCGGGGGATACGAGTATCCTTGCATGGACAGGGCGATCTGGCAGCTTCAACAGCTGTCTCCCTGCCAATATCGTTGTGTTCAACCAACTGCCGACAACGCACATCCCGCTGGCCCTGGAACCTGCCGAAATGGAATGGATCACCGCCAGATCGCGGAGCTCTTCACTCAGCTCTACCTCAATCATGAGGTTGTATGATCGACTCAATGCGCTCCCTTTACCGTCGTTCGTAGGACAGCGGATGCAACTTCCATGCCTCAATTTCAAACTTGGGCCTTTGTTGGCTTCTCGGAGCAGGTCAGGACGTGTTTTCCGCGCACAGACAGCGGTCGGGGTTGTGGAGATCAGGACCGAGGAGAATCTCTCCCGATTTGGTTCTCTGTACCTTGTTCATCCTTGGATTGACTTTCTCCTTGGCCGACTCCCCGTCGGAAGCGCAGCAGAGACGATGCTGGAAGAGGATACGGACGACCGGTTTTCGATCGGGGAGTTGCCATTTTTTCCTGGCCCTTCCGCTATCACATCCGCAGCCCCAAAAACACGGGCCGCGCGGCTCGTTGCTCGCCTTGGCCGACCATTTAGTGGACGGACCACTTCATTCTCTCAAGACGCAGCGTCTCCCCGGCCCCCTTCATTGTTGTCGCAGACAGACAGGCGGGTGCTAGCGCTCCAAGTCATCGCTCGACTGAGACAACCATTTGGTGCGCTGCTGCTCACACCGAACCTCGGCAATGTTGCAGCATATAAGAGGGTCGCTACGGAGAGTCTGATCACTATCCAGGTGGAAGAGATCACGCCTACGATATTAAACAAGCTGATAGACAGCGTGTGCACACTGGACGTACTGTAACGATTTGCTATCAGTACATGATATTCCTTCGCATTCACTTTTTCCCGCACCTCTTTCCTTTTTTCATCGTTGCTTTGGTGGGCAGTGTGTGCACCACGCATTGGACCACGAACCCTTGTTGTCATCTCTCGTGAGTATCGTTTCGTAGTTGTGGTTTCTCGCCCTGTCATTTCCTCAAGTACTCTCTCGTGACCTTGATGTACTTGATATTGTTGATCATACGTTGTTCTGTTTTTATATTTACTCGGAAAGTGTTTGGTCTAATTTGATTCGTTTTGGTAGTGGATCAATCTCACAGTGCAGTTACATCTAGTTGCATAGGCATTGAGAAAGCGACCGCCGCAGCCCATGCAAGTCAGCGGGCGAGGCTGAGCGCTGAACCCCGAAGCGACACCCTCCCAACTGACATCAGGGCTGACCCAAACGCCTTGAATTACCCGTTGAGGTAAGGATCTATGTCAGACCGGATTAGTCGACGTAAAAGAGAGGAAGATAGATAAGACAACCTGGCTGTGTGGTCATCCTGTGGCGACCCAAGAACGAACGTCATTCAGTGTCCATCGATAATCTCGACATGCCGGACTGCCCCGATTGTGAGGCCAAAGCGATCTGCTGTTGCGAATGAGGGCAGGAATGAATGAAAAGCTACGGGCCAACAAGCCAACAACTGTGTAGGGAACAGAGGCTGTATGACAAGCAATGGAGAAAGCGGTGGAGCGGATAGATTGAGGATCAATACCTTTCTCGCGAACGGTGTGCACGGAGGCTCCCTGGAAGATGCAGTATCTCATCTACGTGGAGATGGAATGATGGTTACGAGTTATCCCAGCAGTCGACTCTGCAGGGTGCCAGTAAGTCTGCGTGCTAAGCATGGATTGAGGTATGCGTACATCGCGTGTGTGATACCGGTCTAGCAACCTGCTTGTGAACCAGGTGAGGATTTCAAATGCACACGATCGACTGCATGGACGCAGAAACCCGTGGTTTGTTTTGAATTCATCGAGCGCATACATATGATAATGAAATGGACCGCAGCACGAAACGTATGACGAGTTGCCCGCCTCGCAGATAATCGTTGCATGTTGTCGTGGCGGGGTGCCAAGTTGGTGGGGCGGTGGAAACGCGGCCCGCGTGAATAAGCCCTCGGCGAGAACACGAGGTGATGGAACGTGTGCACTGATCTATATCGATGAAGGGTCACGGGTATAGAATGCGAAGAAGGCATGCGAAGCACACCTTGTTCGCCGACTCTCACCATTGTTCTGCCACATTGTGTCGCTGACGACCATGTCTTCGACAACGACTGGTGCGTACTGGGGAAATGGAGTTGCATTTATGCTGACCGTTGGACAAGAGGGTTCCCCGCTCATCGAAATCAACGGCGGCAACGACATACGGGCAGTGGCATTTGCAGCGAATGGCGAACATCTTTTGACCAGTGACAACAAAGGGGTTCGAGTGTGGCGAGTGGAAGACGGCAAACGAATGGCAACAGTGGAAGCGAGGGATGTCCAGTGCCTCGTTGTGTCCAAGGATGGCAGATGGATCGCAGCGGGGACATGGAACGGGGTGTCTGTGTGGGACGCAAAGGCATACTACGAAAAAGTCTTCTCGCATGTGGACAACGGCCACGAAATCCAAGGAGTCGATTTCTCGCCCGACTCGACTCGACTCGCCTCTGCGTCGAATAAAACAGCATCTGTCTGGGACATTGCAACTCGCGAACGAGTACAAACACTCGAACACAAGCATTTGGTGACAGCAGCCAAGTATTCTCCACAAGGCGATCGGATCGCGACAGCCACTCCTCATTCCGTTCGGGTCTGGGACGGCAACGATGGTCGCTTGCTCGCCGACATCAGAGTAACAGTCACTCCATTGTTCAACAATGGTCTCCGCTGGTCCAACAACCACCTCTTTAACGTATCCAACAGTAAAATCAAGCAATTCGAAGCATCCACCGGGTCAGCGGTCTCGGAATGGCTAGTGCCCGATACAAACAAGAACTCGTCCATCGCTCTACCACAACATCGGGAATTCATCGCGTACTCTACAAACGATACCATCACATTTTGGGACACGTCAACACATACCCAGCTCGGTCTCATCCAACACCCTCAAGACGTTCATTCCATCGCAGTCTCACCAGACGACCGGTTTCTCGCAATTGGTGGACACGGCGGAAAAATCACCATCAATAGTCTGTCCCACATCACTGTAAGTATCCTGTCTCGTTGGACTGGGTACATACCCACAACTTTCCTGCTCCGATCATTTTTCCATAGGATTCAATCTCTTTGTCTCGCCTACACCCCACATTCCAGGAACCAGATATTCGGGTTGACGACGCTGCGCTCCATTCTTGGAAACGCGATCAATTCGCCAGTGCGGAAGCATTATTGACCGCAGCAATCCACGACTCTCGGAATCCAAATCATGTACTCGCTAGTCGGGCTCTCGTGAGAGCACGCCTACGGCAGTGGGATGCTGCCATTGCCGATGCTAAAGAGGTCTTTGTTACTCTGCTCTCCCACGCGCTGTCACTAATTTACATCAAGTCCATCAAAATTCAGCCATCCGTCATTGGCTACATTGCAAAGAGTGTAGCCCTTGTCGGCAACGGGGAAAAGTACAAGGCATACCGGACGTGCGAGATCGCATTCGAGCGCTTCCATTCAACTCACATTACCTTTCTCCTTTTGACCAAGGTATGTATCCCATACACACCACTTGGTTGCCCTCAGCTGCTCACATTCCCTAGGCTATCGTCGTGTCTATGGCCGGAGAGCATGACGACGCGATATCGCGCGTAGACGACCTCATCGATATGGTGCCGCTCGCCTCCATATGCTACGTGGTTCAGGCACGTGCATGACGCGTTACCACACAACGACCATCACCATTGACATTTCTAGCAGGCATACATGTATCTCCTCCTTGGAAACTCGCGCATGGAGAGTTGCGACTACGAGGGTGCCATACGATCGTTCGAGCGTGCACGAGGCCAAATGCGACCCCACGCCAGTCCAGCACTCTCGATGGTCTCACTGGTGAGTTCGCTGATGGCTATATTACAGCGCATCGAAATGACTTGTGATCTTTGACAGATATCTGGGTGGAAGTTTGACGATCTTGACATTACAATTCGACGGTGTCTTTGTGAAGCCCTGTATGCCGCCGGTCGCATCAAGGAGGCAGGCGAGTCACTGCTGAACATAGTAAATACCGTCGACGAAGACGTCTATAAGACTGGACCTATGATTACCTGGGTTCCTGGTAAGTTTTGCTACCCTGTTCCTCCGCTATACATTTGACATTCCGTCAGATTTCTTGCGACGATGTCTCTCAACCCCCGAAAGCAGTGTTAACACACCCCTCCATTCACAATCTCCCACGCCGCTCTTGATGGAATGGGCGAAATCACAGTTGAGAGGCGGTTCGTGGAGAGATGCCTTGGATGCCGCTCGCACTGTGAGTATCTCCTCCTGTTCTGGTGCCTCTCGTTGGCTTGACACTCCGGTTGTCTGGAGTTTATAGCCCCGAGATCCATGATTTATCGGGCTCTTTGCGAACATCTCGAAATGGCCAATCGCACAGCGGATGGAATTGAGTGTTTCCACGAAATGAATAGTGAATTGGCGGGGGAGACAAACACGCATGGCGAGCAGACAAAAGGGGCCGTAGGTGAGCGCTTGAGCAGTCACGCCTGCAGCATTCACGTGACTGATATCTTTCAGACTCCAGTGCTGAAGAGCTGGAGCGCTTCGGTGACATCGCAGCGGAGGCCCAACGACTCGATGACGCGATCACTCAATATTCAGCTGCATTGTCTGTCAATCCGGCCAACCCAGAAGACTTATTCATGAAGCGAAGCAAGGTATATATGGCAAAGGGGTCATGGAAGGACGCCATAGACGATACGAATCAGGTATGTCATTTCGGTCTTGCGCAGGTCCGATCTTGTCGACGGCATGATCATTAGGTGATCACGCTCGATCCATCGTCTCCATGGGGCTACGAGAGGAAGCATGCAGCTCTACACGGTGCAGGATGCTATGAAGATGCCATAGCCGCGTTCGAGACAATGCTCTTGAGGATATCGCAGTCGCCTGACGCAGACATTCGTGGTGAGTGCGTCGGCCTCGTGCTGAGTTAACCCATCGATCTTGTCTCGTAGAGCGCCATCAATTTGTAAATCCAGAACAGACGAAAGCGTACATTCGTCTGACCATTATGAACACCATCCGCGAATCCCCCCTAGTTCTCATTAACACCAACTCCGGTCGTCTCCTTGACAAGTTTGAGCAAGCATGCTCATTCGAATCACAGCCGATCTTTCCGGAGTTGATCTCATCCATGACCACACACATTGATCATGCCCGCATCGAGCGCGAAGTTGCAGAGTACTACCGCTATGCCACGTTTTCGCACAAGTGGGAAGACAATGAACCACTGTTCGAGAGAGTCATATGCATCGTGGTGTACGATCTCGAGGAGTCTCCCACTCACGACAAGCTGCAAATGTTTTGCAAGATCGTGCGGGATTCTGGGTTCCATTGGGCATGGAGTGATACATGTTGTATCAATAAAGGAGATCACTTTGTGCTCCAAGAGGCGCTGGTCTCAATGTTCAAATGGTACGAGGGGTCCGCCTTGACAGTCGTGTTGCTCCGTGGCGTCCGCTCTCCGTCGAAGCGCGGTGATCTGGTGAGGAGCATCTGGAACACCCGGGCTTGGGCATTCCAGGAATATCATGCATCCAAGGTCGTCCGTTTCTACACCGAAGACTGGATGCCGTACCTGGACCTTGATATTCCCAATCACAAGGAGTCGCCCGAGATCATCTCGGAAATGGAGGAGGCAACCGGTGTGTCGGCACGCGTCTTGGCTGGACTCCGACCAGGTTTAGATGACATCCGGGAGAAGCTTTGTCTGGCTTCGACACGCCAAACGACACGGGTCGAGGACGCAGCTTACTCGTTGTTTGGAATATTCTCAACGTCCTTGCAGGTTGCATATGGCGAGGGGAACAAGGCACTCGGGCGATTCTTGGCGCAGCTACTCATGAGCTCGGGAGATACGAGTATCCTTGCATGGACGGGACATTCTGGCAGCTTCAACAGCTGTCTCCCTGCCAATATTGCTGTGTTTGACCGATTGCCACTAACGCACATCCCGCTGGCCCTGGAACGTGCCGAAATGGATGGGATCACCGCCAGATTGCGGAGCTCTTCACTCAGTTCTACTTCAATCATGAGGTTGTATGATCGACTCAATGCGCTCCCTTTACCGTCGTTCGTCGGACAGCGGATGAAACTTCCATGCCTCAATTTCAAACTCGGGCCTTTATCGATTTCTCGGAGCATGTCGGGACATGTTTTCCGCGCTCAGACAGCTGTCGGGGTTGTGGAGTTCAGGACCATGGATGACGTCTCTCGATTTGGTTCTCTGTACCTCGTTCATCCTTGGATTGACTTTCTCCTCGATCGGCAACCTGTTGGAAGTGTAGCAGAGATGATACCGGAAGAGGACACAGATGACCAGTCTTCTTCGATTGGCGAGTTGCCACTTTTCCCTGGCCCTTCCGGTATCACATCCGCGGCCCCCCAAACGCTAGCGGCGCGGCTCGTTGCTCGCCTTGGCCGACCATTTAGTGGGCGGACTACTTCATCTTCTCGAGACGTAGCGTTGCTCCGACCCCCTTCATTGTTATCGCAGACGGACAAGCGCGTGCTGGCGCTCCAAGTCATCGCTCGGTTGAGACAACCATTCGGTGCGCTGCTACTCACACCGAACCTCGGCAACGTGGCAGCATATAGGAGGGTCACTGCGGAGAGCCTGATCACTGTCCAGGTGGAAAAAATCACGCCTACGATGTTAAACAGGCTGATAGACAGCGTGTGCACGCTGGACGTGCTGTAACGATTTGCTACCGGTACACGATACCCCTACTTCGCATTCAGTTTTTCCCGCACCTCTTTCCTTTTTTCATCGTTGCTTTGGTGGGCAGTGCGTGCACCGTTGGACCACGAACCCTTGTTATCTTTCTCGTGATAATTGTTTCGTAGTTGTGTTTTCTCGCCCTGTCATTCCGTACTCACGGGACGACCTGGCGTATCATCAACGTGGAAAGTGATCCCGGCGAGCGTATTCCCGATTGCATAGGGTTAATCTCCAACTCAGCGCTCCATTCACAATCTGCAGCACAACAGGAACGCTAGGTGATGTGTCGAATGCTTCCCCCCATAGACGGTAGTCTGATCCAAAGACTGGTTCATACGATGACTCCCATAAATAGGCCTGTCGAGTAACGCGTCAACCGTGTTCTATACGGAGGTACCACAGGCAGGGTCATTGTATTGTCATGATGAGCAAATGGTATATCAATCAGTCATGATGGGGCAATGTTCGTGATTGAGATCTTGAGATCTGAGAGCTAAGAATTCTGAACTACCCTATGAAATGATGTCTGGCTGGCACGAAGTTGGAATGAGGAAGTGGCTGGCCGAGTCTTCCCAGTGCATTGGTTATGTTACTTAGCTTAGGGTACAATGGTCTTGTAGTGTAGCGGTTATCACTTGAGATTCTGAAGATATCTTCTCAAAACCCAGGTTCGATTCCTGGCAAGACCTCATATTTTTATCTCTGTGAGCCTCGTGCTTACATAAGGAGTGGTTGAAAAGACGAAGACTGGGACGAGCTGCTCGTCGACATCGCTCCGCTCGCTCGCAGGCTGTCTGCGATCGCCACTGATTCTGTGCATCCCCTGCCATTATATGCCAACACGCCCTACACAATATCGTCCCAAAGTAGCCGCTCGTAACCACACGTCCTCAGATACCACCCCATCCAGCCACCCCCAACATGGATCCCTCCTCGACCTGCCCCAAGAGTCTCTCACCCACATCACCTCCTACCTCCTCCTCCCCTCCCTCCTCGCTCTCGCCTGCACCTGCCGACGCCTCTGCGAACACGTAGACGACGACAACACCTGGCTCCGCGCCTTCCTCACCCAGTTCTTCGGCATCAGCCCCGAGCATGAACTCGAGAACCAACCCATCCTGCTCCTCAGGCGCACAGAGCAAACCTGGCGCAAAGAGTTCATTCTCCGTCACACCGTCAACCGGTGCGTTGCTCTCACCTTGATCCATCCATATCACTTACTCGCTTCCCAGACGCTGGGAGCGCTCTCGCAACCCGACCGTCACCCATGCACCCCAGGGCTCGTCCATCGACGACGTCCATCTTATCTCCGAGTACGGCCTCTTGACGTCCTCCATACAGTACGGCATCGTCGCCCGCTCGATCCCCGTCAAGGGAAAGGTGTTGGACGGGTGCATTGACGCCTCTGGAACCAGTCTGGGTATCGGGAACCCCAACGTCGTATTTACCCCCAACGTCTCCGTGTGCGCGATGACCTCCGACGGCGGCACCGCCCGTGTGTTTTGGGGAAAGCGCAACGGTCAAGTTGCAGTCACGGTCGCGAAGCGTGTCATGGACTCTCGCACTTTATCCAAGTTTATCCCATGCGCCGTCAACGATCAGCACGAAGGCGCCGTGCAACAGCTCGTTCCTGATTCAGATTCAAACACGTTCTTGTCCGCTGGCGCCGATGGCCGCACCAAGCTATGGGACACCAAGACCCTTCGGCTCCTCTGGTCTACCGATAAGCAACAGCTCTCTCTCGTCACAGACCCGTTTGTCAGCATCGCGGGTCGCCTCAGCGATGGTTTCGTCGCTGGCGCGCTCAAGAGCGGGGATATCCTTATCTACGACCTACACGAATCCGAGGCCCCCGCTGATGGACTTCGCGTCTGCTCAATTCACCAGCTTCGGATTTCTTCTCCTATTGATCACGAGAAACCTCAGACGACCATCCGAGGGGACGGTCCCTTGCCAGAACGGCAGATCGCCAAACTGTGGCTGTACCGCACTGGAGAGTCGGCCGTGTTGCTCCTTGTCCAGTATACGCATCATCCCCAGTTCTACCGCATTCATGCAGACGTTCAATCCCGTGACGTGGCGATCACCTCCTTTGGAGACACTTCTTTTGGCAACGTCTCTACTGTGGAGCCCATCATTTCATCACGTTCCCCCGACAATAGCATGGTCATCGTCGGTGATCGGCTTGGTTTCGTTAGCATATATGATGCCGATGTTCCCTTGCAAGTCTCTGTCGCCCCTGCCCACAGATTCGAGGCGCATACAGACGCTGTGACGACTATCTCATGGACCCCCACCGTCTTTGCTACCGGTTCTGCCCGTGGGACCACCGTAGTCTGGGAGTCCCTCACATTGGAGCCGATGCGTTACTTTGCTACCCCCGCGCCTCGCCCAGCACCTGGACACGACTGGGACTGCGTCAGTCGAATCTTGGTGGACAAGGAGCTCGTGGTCATCATCGTTGGGAACCGCGTGATGACGTGGAAGGTTGGACCAGCCAATGGCCGCGAGTATCAACCCAAGAAGTCCAAACATGCCAATGCAAAGCTCAACGTCACCACCAAGGGACATCGTAGGTCTCTTCGTTCTTGTTTCCGACTCGCCTTCTGACGCGCGCTCTAGAACAATACGAGATGTCCAAGGATATCGCAGAGTCTTACATGGAACTCGAGTACGAGAGAGCGCACACGCAACGCATATATGGTCGCGAGCGTGAGCAGAGGTCTACGTTGGACACGCTCGGTCTCTCAGAGGTGGAGGCTGTTGAGTACGTGTTGATGCTCTCGCGTGAAGAGGAAGAAGCACGCCAGCAAAGAACGGCCGTCGACGAGGGGG
>JBBPRK010001516.1:0-11816 GCA_038093075.1 Boletus patriciae | reverse complement strand
TAATTTATCCCAAGTGCGGATATAAAAATCCGATGTTTTTGCCCGCCGGTTGAAATCAAGATCACACAATTTGTTTACAATTTCGAAGGCACTGTAATCACACATGAGGACCAAAGCCGGGAATAAGGAATAACTACGCACCTCGCTCTTCGCAAGGCAATCGCGCTCGAGCCGTCGAGACCCTCGAATAGATAACCCACTTCGTCCAAGAATCTCCTGCTCTCTCCCTTGCTTCTGAGTTCTGTTATACTCTTCAGGTCGTTCATCATGCCGGTGGGAAGGGAAGGTTGGGAACGATCTGATGCGTTGCGTCTCAGAGGGGTGGGCGCTACAGCCTGTTCGTCCGGGTATGGCTGCGGGTCATCTTCAGATACGTCAATTCCCCAGCGGGTACGCAAGTCAGTGTATGACTCGTGCGGTTCTGTGTCGTCCTCAACAGCATTCGAGGGACCCGCGTCGGGCACAGGAAGAGAGACGAGGAATGAGCGAGACGATCCCGTGTATGTTCTGATATTTCGACTCGGCGGGAGAGGCTTTGGAGAAGCCTGAGTGGAATCTTCTGGCGTGGGGTCCATCTCAGGGAACGTGGTTGGCAGTGAGTTAAATGACGCCTGACGGGCCGTTTGGGCACTCGAAGCCGTGATTGGTGGTATTTCCGCCAATCCGGGTGTCGCTAGAGGTGCGAGTTCAATCAACGTGCGGTGCACGTAAATAAATTCGACGAACCTTCAATAGATGACTCCGTTTTGGAGCGGCCAAGCATCCGCTTGATAACACTCCCCCGTTGTCGACTGCCGGAACGCGAAGGGGTCGTATAGAGGGAAGCACTTGGTAACCTCTCTGGGGTTTTCGGGGATCCCGACGCGGGCTCGAGTCGTGTTGTCGCGGGTTTCACGCCGCCGACATTCGGCTTCTGAGTGTGTGTGCCGGGGCTTGAATGCTTTCCTTTCGGCGAGACAATCTCGACAAAGACCTTGTGTCGTTTTCGCGGAGGGGAAGGGTCGCTGAGGGGTGGATCGTCGGGTTCGTGGCGACTGGTCTGCGACTGCGCGCCCGACCGTCTCCGCAGTGCTCTTCGACCGTATGTGCGCTGCATTCAACCTGCAACTTCCCGAGAAACCCGGGGTTGCTCCTGTCGATCATTGGCCTGATCACGTGATCACAACGACGGTTCAAACCTCTCGCGGTCGCCGTTCGAGCAATGCAGTCCCTCCAGGCGCGGATAGACTCTTTTCAAAAGGCAAAGCGGATCAAACGCTATCCCAACAAGCCCTCCTCGTCAGCGGCCTCCGTCAAATGGCCTCACCCCCCGGACTTCAAGGCAAACGCGAACACCCTTGCCGAGGCAGGCTTCTTCTTCAGTCCCAGTTGGGATGACAGAGACAGCGTTTCCTGCTTTCGGTGCGGAAAAGAACTCAGCGACTGGGATGAAAGTGACGACCCGTTCGAGATCCATTACACCAAGTGCCGGGGCTCGTGCGCGTGGGCTGTGGTTCGGTGTGGCTTGACCGAAGACCTTGATAACAAGGGATGGTACGGCGGATCCATGGTTCACGACCCGAGTACTCATTTTTTACAGCTTCGTGTTCAAGAACAAAACGCGGCTACCTTCTAGTAAAGCCATGGAAAAGGCGCGATTGGAAACCTTTGGTGAAGATTGGTGGCCCCACGACGAAGAACCAGGTCATGGTGCGACGTCCATCAAGGTAGATCATAGATGTCGTCACGGTTGCGCTCTTCTCAAACTGAGCGGTTATTCAGATGGCGCAAGCCGGATTCGTGTACACTCCACAGGAGGCCGGAGATGACACGGTAACGTGTCTGTATTGTAATCTTTCACTGGGTGGTTGGGAGACAGAGGACGATCCGATGTATGACTCTACTTTCATGCGCCAGCAACTTTTCTGAGTCTACCACAGTCAGGAACACCGTAGCCGGGACAGTAAATCCGGGACTGCTTGTCCTTTCCTTACGGCTCTGTCTTCCAAATCCCGACGCAAGACCAAGACGACTCGCGGTAAATCTGTCAAGGCATCCGCTCCGGTGTCGCGGCGCTCCCCGTCGCCGAGTCGAACAGTCTCTCCCGAACCGAACATGGCGGTTGCTCTTGATACTTCTGTGGATGTCAACTTCTCGCCTGTAGGTGCCTCTGACCCTCGCACCGCTACAAGATCTCCACCGCTCAGCAAAGAATCGCATCAAGACACCTACATGAGTGGTTCAATACCTTCATTACCCGATGGACCCGAGTCTCCGCCTGGTCCCAGTGCGCCGAGCAAGCCTAATACTTCGCCCGACACTGCCCTGAATCATCCAGATCTAATTGTGTCATTGTCACCCGCAGGGCAGCCCGTGGTTGCAAGCTCCCAGCTTCTGACAGATCATGAAAGGGCAATGTCATTAGAGCAGTGGATACGACAAGAGATTAGTTTCAGTCATGAAAAGCTTCTGGCTGATGGGCGAAGACAGATAGAGTTATTTAAGGCAAAGGCAGTCGAACTTAGGAAATGTATTGACGAGTTATAAACTTACAAATCTTACATCAACCACGGAGGCATTCAATCATCAATGAACTGCCATACTAAGGCGTCACTGGCCTTGATTGACCCCTCAACGACTTCGCATACAAGGCGAGTTAATCTTCAGACGATGATCGATTGCCTCCACAACAAACGACGCACCAAACACGACGGGAGCTCTATCGAGCCGGCAGTATTGCCAGCGTTGGCCATCGAGAACAATCCAAGCTTGTCGTGCTTTAGTTAAGCTGTGACGTGTGGATGGTGAGCACGTTGAGGCGGCGCGAGGCACGAGCGCAGCCGCAACGTAAGATCTTCGGACCAGCGTGCGAGGCAAGCTCTCACGCTTCCTTCTCTTGAGCGCCTCGCACCGGCTTCGTCACCAGCCGCACCTCGGCCTCGAGTTTCGTCGCACCCACCGCACCACTCCCAGGGCGTCCCCTCACAGTGAACGCCCCCTCGCAGCTCTCCATCCCCAAAGGGTCCGGACAGATCACCCACAAGACAGTGCTGCGAGGGTGCCCACCCACCCTCGCAGCTCTGTTGCTTGCCCATCGGGTGCCCTCCGGGCCGAAGCGCTGCGCGCTTGCCCGTCCCTCTCGTTACTCGCCACCGATTCGTAGTATACATGTACACACACATCTACATGTATACACCATAACCTGAGCCTTCTCAAGCAAAGCTTCAGTCCGAAGAGGGATGTTTCTGCACCAACAGCTTGAAACTCAGCTGGACTCGCTGAGCTGTCGGCTGCATCCTCGGACATCTGTTGTAACTTGTGGTCCATGTGTTTCGAGTTGCTCACAGTGTGAACATTTCGCGCGATCTCGGATTATATTCAAGTAAGTCCTCCAAGCACTGTTCGATGTTCCAATCACCTCGGAGTGCCGCTCTGCTCTCTCCCTCGGATCGCGTTCATTATGGTCAGCATATATGACCGACTCCGGTAGGATCCGCACATCAATCACGCTCTGCAAAATGCTGACACGATTTATCTGTCGCAGCGTGCAAGCTGCTGCTGTTCTTGCCAGCTGTGCGATAGCTACAACACTGGTGACGGTAGCTGGAACTGCAAGCCATGCTATTCCTCCACTGCTCTGTAGGTCATGGTACTTTCCGTTTTCATGTCACTGATGACTCTTGCTAGATGGACAGATGTTCGAGGTGTGGCTGTCCCCCTCGATTGTCAATTTATCTTACACGTTGGCTCTTCTCACAGGACATTAATGTGAGTGTTACTTTCTTCGTCAACAATCAGGACATAGAATAACTGTCTGACAGCATGTGAGACTCATGTACGAGTTCGAGGGTTCCACTGACAGTGACGCAGAGTGGTGACGGTGGTATTTACGCAGAATGTTGGTTTAGAGTCGCATTGTGGATCCTTACTGACCACTCTTCAATCAGTGCTCCAGAACCGAGCTTTCCAGCAAGTCACACCAAGTAAGTAGCTAATAGTACCTCTGGCCGCACCTAACCACTGTGTGCAGATACAGCCGCCGCACTATATGCCTGGGGTGCTATTAACGAGGCCGGGATCAATGTCGTCGCTGACCCATCACCTGTCTCGTCAGCGCTCCCAAATTCTCTCCAACTAACTATCCCACAAGGCACCTCTGGACAAGTCGGTTTCGGGAATGAAGGTTATTACGGTTCGTCATCTTGTGCTGTGTCGGAGCTTCATTGATATCGTACCACCAGGAATTCAGGTGAATTGCGAGTGGACTTACAATGCCACTTTTTACTACAAATTCCCCGCGGCTTCTTCATTCGACGGAGCAGCCACTGTCACCTTGCAGAGTGCTACGGGCGAAGTCTATGCCTCGGCTTCAGTACCGATCAGTGGATCACAGACGGCATGGAAGCAAGTCGCTGTATCTTTGAGCCCGACGTCTTGCCCCGCATCCACAGCGAACAACTTCACGGTCACATTTGACGGAACCAACGCTGGCGGTCAGACTATCGACTTCGGCATGTTTTCGTTGTTTCCCCCTACCTTCAAGGGCCGTGCAAATGGCTTGAGAATCGACGTCGCAACAGTGCGCATTCATGTCAGCTTTTGTGTGATCAATCTTCCACTGATGTACTCTAGGCATTGTATGAGATGAAACCATCGTTCTTCCGTTTGCCTGGTGGGAACAACTTGGTACGGGTCATCAAGCTCGCCACCATTACAACTCTGACAAACTTTACAGGAGGTAAATTCGGCGATCATCTTGACAGATCAGATCGGTAATGAATGAACAACCCCAGGGACAAACTTGGGCAACGAGGTGGCAATGGAACTCTACTGTCGGTCCGCTTGTTGACAGACCTGGTCCGTGTGTTCCCTCGGTTAGTTTCCCTTGATTCATCCTGTACACACAGGTCGTATGGGAGACTGGGGCTACATCAACACCGAGTGAGTGACATGTGCCTAGCGGTTTGCCGTCACCCGAGTTGATTAATTTGTTATTAGCGGTCTTGGTCTGCTTGAATACATGTACTTGTGTGAGGATATGGAGATGGAACCAATCATGGCTGTCTGGACAGGTTTGTCTAACTTGACGAGGACTGAAATTTGTTTCTGAAGCTGTTGCTGCAGGCTACTCTCTTGACGGCGAGAGCCTTCCCGAGGACGAGTTGGCTCCATACATTCAAACTGCTATTGACCAGATCAACTTCGTGATTGGTAATGCATCTACTAATGAATATGGTGTGTCCGATTCCTTCAAGTTACAGCACGTCTGATTCCCATCTACAGCCGCCCTTCGCGCCTCTCTTGGTCACCCTGAACCTTTCCATCTCACCTATGTTGAGATCGGTAACGAAGAGTTCTTCGCCTCCGAATCGTGAGACTGCCTGTTCAACGCATCGGCCAACTGCATTGACAACCGTGAACTGCTAGATACATCTACCGTTGGAGAGACATTGCAGGGAATCTGACTGCAGCATTCCCCCAACTTCGTATGTATCTACTCATCCTGCCTAGACTTGACATGACGAATCTTGTCACCCCCCAACAAGATCTCATCGCTACCAGCTATCCGTTTAACCCTATCTTGGACCCTGTTCCTATGCAATATGACAATCATGTCTACTCGACCCCCGGTAAGTTGACCTTCTGTGCCCGGACCTTACGTTCTTATTTCGCGAACAGACTACTTCGTCGAGAACGCATTTTACTACGATGCCTATGAGGTGAGCAGAGACCTCAGTTCGCCGCTTCGGTTACTCACTTCTGGAATATGTAGCGTAATGGCACGTTCTATTTCGAGGTAGAGCTTTCCTGTACAACGCTGCTGAGACACTTACTCTCCGTCCAGGGTGAATACGCTGCCATTTCTACCAACGCCGCCGACGTCTTTGGCACTGACGGACGTCTCATGTATCCCACTGTTCAAAGTAAGCTACTGTATCATATCTTTTTGCTGTCTTGTGATGCATTCTCGGCTTAGGTTCCGTAGGAGAGGCCGCTTTCATGACCGGCTTCGAGAGGAACGCCGACATCGTCTTCGCTGCTTCCTATGCGCCGCTCTTGATAAACGTTGCCAACTACCAATGGGCAAGCTTGATACCCTCTTTCTCTTTCGTCATCACTAACGTCAGCTTTAGACACCCAACCTTGTCGCTTTCGAGTAAGTCTCAAAATGTATCTTGACAACATCTACCATCGATCTTATGTGAAACGAACAGTGCCTCGAGAGTCTACCCTTCGACTAGCTACTATGTCCAGCAGGTATAATATGTGTTCACACACTTCGTCATCGCCGCGTTAACGTGTCGAGCACAGCTCTTCAGCACCCACCGAGGCACTGAATATTTGCCCAGCACGCTCCCTACTTACGATGGAACTCTGCATTGGAGTGTCACCCGGGACACCAACCTTCGCACTGTCTTCATCAAGGCACGTATCGCAATGATTGCAGGCTCCATTTCCTAAGATTTGTCTAGGTTGTCAACTACGACACTGCGCCTGCACCGGTTACCTTTGTGTTGCCTTTCGAGGTTGCCAGTGCCGGGCTTGTCACCGTGATAACTGGACCTATGGACGCGAGTAACACCCCCACGACGCCAGACGCTGTCGTTCCTACGACGTCCGTCATGACTTTTGCCCAAACTTTCAACTACACCGCCCCTGCCTACAGTGTCAGCGCTTTGACGGCCTACCTCGTGTAACGCTCGCAAGTATTACCCGGTATTTCCACTGAATGTCCAGAAGAAAAACTCTATTGACATTTGGAACTCTCGTTTACAAAACATTTCAAGGAAAATATTATCTTGTCAGTTCCAAGAGAGAAAGTGGTGATGCTATGCCAGACGACGAGTCTAATAAAATCACCATTCATGTCTACCAGTGTACGGAATAAAAGGGTTGGTCTATGGCGAACTTTCTCCGGATAGTCGCTGTTGTAGTATAGTTTGAACTCTTCCAAAGACATCTTCGATGTGCTGCAAGTATTCGTCCGAGTTTTGGTCTTGCATGTTGCCAGCGGGGACGTCCAGCGTGAACGAGGGTTGATACAAAGGGAACGCGCGATGGTCTGGAATCTCTGCATCTAGAGAGAGTGGTCTGCCAGCCTGAAACCAGAGTCACGAGATCGACGTTGCGAGAGCCAAGCCACCTACCACGACCGACGTCAGAAAAGCCCAAGCGCGTGCAGCATTCGCAGAATGGTATCCTCCTTGACGAACGTTTTAGCAACAACTTGGTATGAATAGTGACACTCACCGCCTCCGAGAAGGAGTTTCTTTCCTGACCAACCATGCACTATGTTATCGATACACCATCCGAGCGACCCCGGACCGCCACCGATCGACCAGTTCCAGGTCGCCATAGGATCACCTGCGAGTCCATCCACGCCACATTGGACCACGATGAAGTCTGGCTGGAACGTATCCTTGATCCTCTCGACGACCGGCCACACGCGCGCAAACGTCCGGCAGGAAGCACCTCTTTGAAGTGGGAGAGCCAACGTAAACGGGTCAAACGGGGCGTCTTCTGGATTTGGCAGCGCAGAAAGAGAAGAGATAGGAAAGAAACCAGGAGCGGCGTGATGAATCGAGAGCGTCTAAAGGATGCGGTACGCTTCCATGTCAAATCAGCCGTGCAACGTTGAAAATTCCCTTACCAGAACCTGGGACACCGCGGTCAAACTGGGATTATGAAAAGCGTGCGAGACTGCATCCGAAAAATGCAGGTCCAAGTCGAGGTACATCACACGGGACCGCCGTGGGGGCACTGAAGACGGACAAGGTGGAATGCGTCTCAGAGCGAGGATAGCGAGGACACAATCTGCCACGTAGCAAAACCCGGAGGCATGGGATTTTTGTGCGTGATGTCTACAGGAGCGTGAAGAGAGCTGCAGGGAAATCAGCGAAACGTAGCTGACCTGCCTCCATCCCAACAAACAGCAACGTCGCAGGAGCCGTCCTTTATCTCATCGACGGCTGTCAAAGTCGCTCCTGCGATCAGCGGTATATACTCATGCATGCCTTTGAATGGCGGGCAATCCTACTCTGCGTGTATGATACGACCACGGCAGTATAACAGAACACGCACGTCCTCGAGTCCGAACTCGGCCACCTTAGATAGGTCTTCGTAGTCGTTGGAAGGGTTCAACGCATAATCGAGGTAATTGCGAGTATGATAAGCCAAAAGTTCCTTGTTGGTCGCTCTGCGGGGACGGAGGAATTTGATACACTTCTGGCCATCGGGTAGGGCCAACGACTGTATGTCGAATGCGCTGACCAACGAGTGTACCAGTAAAGAACGGGTCTTATTCGAAGGCAGCAGAGATGACACCTGGCCAGGATCTCGGGATCAGTGACGGGTGTTGAATTGTGCGACACACGGATGAATGTCATTTCAAGGGCGGTTCGGTTTCGAGCCCCTGACTTCGTGCTTACCTTGACTAGTTCCTCGGACAGGATATATACGATTGGTTGCATCTAGGCGGACGGTGCAGTCAATCGTGGTTGTGGCAAAACGATCGTTTGCAAAACAGGGTGTACGGGTCTTTGCTATATATGCGAGAACCCGAGGAATTGGCGATGCCCCCGAGGCTTCACAACCACTAGTGCGGTAGTGCGGCTTTTCTCCGCATTTCCTTAACCTCTAGCATCCTCCGTAAGTCTCTCTCTACCTTCATCTTCCTCGCTCTTTGCCTCCGCTTGTTCAGATGACTCCAATCCTCGCCTACACCAACCGCCGCTGGGGTTAGCTCCGTCGAACCAGTGATTGCGGACGTCACAGCCGTCGCCTTGTTGGGGCTTGCAGGAGGGGCTTGTTTAGGTCTCCACAACCACGCCGTGAACGCGCCTTGCGTCCTGACCTTCTCGACACGGTTCTGGGCTGCCAAATCACGGAGGACGACCGTCTTCAGATATCTGTCTCAGGTCGCAGGTGAGTTTTCCGGAATTTTCGGCAGGGAGAAAATATAAACATACCTCATGGATCGTATTGCTTCGCCTGCGTGTGGTGCGGGTGTGCTAGCGCGAGCGGGTTTGATGGCAAGGTTGTAGATGACCTTGGTCGCCAACGGCGTTTTCGAGGAGTTGATGATGTTCAGCACTGTCTCGCGTGCTTTGGGAGTGCAGTGCCGAGGCCATTGATAGAGCGAGGAGACGGAGAATGCGCCAGTCATCGGATCACTCTACACCAGATTTCTTACTGTCGAAATTGTGAACAGTTTACAGTCGGCGAACCCCGGGTTGTTTCATTGGCTCCAACTCACATGACCCTGGGAATCCCCGCTTACGACTCCATTTACGACACAATGATAATCTAAGTATGTCCTCTTCATCACGCTCTCGCAGGTATCCCACCCTGTTCTGAACACGCCGCGTAACGCGCTGGGCTCGAGACCCACAATGAGAACGCTACTTCCCGTCCAGTCACCCGCTCAAAGCCGCCTTTGGTGACCAAGGTTTTCCACAAACATTTACCATCCGGTAAAGTTGTGAATATCGTGGTATGCGGCTTGTGGTTGCGGGCACGAGATACCGAGTATCTGCAGGAATGTCGATGGCTGGCGGGGGGTCGAGGAGCTGTTGTGATATTATCGGTATGTGTGCTATCGACGCGGGTGCTTAGTATGTACGTATTTCTTTGGAAAAGTCGTTGGGTGCATTACATGATCGTTTCTCTAGAGTCCGGCTGTATGGGTTTGGCGATAAAACGAGATCCTTTGGATGGGGATGTTTCCTTTGGCGCGTCTTACACGACAGCTAATGACGCCCAGCCAACGTTGCAGCAGTGAAGCTCCCAACACATGGGGCTGCTGACGAAGTTGCTGGACCCGACGCACGCGCCCACAACACTATGTGCGCCCTTACACGGTTCCGATTCGACATCATACGAGAGTCCATTCGACCCGAAGCGGCATATGGTGGCACTGGTTCCGACAAAGGTCTGCTCTCGCTCTTCGTCTCTGCGTCTCTGCGGACGCGCAGAATTGGCAAGTCGGTTTCCGGCCTTGCTTCTCTGTTGCCGGTCAGCAAGGATCCGCGACGAAGTGACTATGTGCTTCCTGTGCTTTTTCGTCCTAGATTGGCGACGTGTCCGCGGTCTTGTATCTGATCCTGGTAGGCGTGCGTGTTTGATTCTATGTTGACGTACGCATCCGGGATTCAGGGACGACAGCCCATAGCCCAGCGGTTACCCTTGGGTTTCACATAGGTTTCGACACCGTGTGTCCAACGTGCGAGAGACGCGTGACGGGCGGCGGGGACGGCGACATCCTATAGGTGTATACGCTCAAAGTCGTCGAACCATTTAGCACCGACTACGGAATATATTCACCCTCAGACTTGCGAAGATTATGACCAACTCGACAGTTTGCTCCAGCGTCCTCCGAAACCATTTGAATGTTCCGCAGATGACACGAACTAGTTCATGAATGATGCGCTTTGGCCGGCGTGCCTACTACGGCATTCGCTTCACCCATTGTCGCCTCAGTGGAACGCATTAATGGGTTTATCGTCACCCTGGCCGCAGGGAATCTTTGTCAAAACGATAGCCAATTTTCTATCCATCGCATACGAATGAGACAAAGGTACATAGTTTCGTGTTGACATCCCCCTCTCCATTCTCTCATTTCGATGAACTTCGGGGTGGCACTTATATATTCCTTGATCGTCAAGCTTTCACCCTGTTTTTGCCATTGCCACCGTGTTCACTCGCATGGTGCCCACCCCACTCCGCCATAGCTTCGTTCAACCTTACCTAGGGTTTCATTATTGTCCCTCTGAAGTCATCCACCACCACGACTCGAACGTTTCTACCCCCTGCCATACGTTGTAACTCGGCAACGGGCTAAACGACTGGACTCGACAAGCCCGTTGACTCGCAGAAAGGAAAAGATCGAGGGATGCATTTCTCGTACTATATAATCTTCTAGTATGGGCCTATACAAAAAGTGTACTCCCGATATATAACGGGCATTACCGTGCCTTCTTTCGTGTTGCACTCGCATCCTCTGACGATCGGGTGGGTTCAGATCATATGTCTGCAGCATTGTATTAGGTTCCCTATCCATGTCCACTAGTGCCGCGAAGAGGGTTGCACCATCTGCTTCTCCAGCGGCCCCAGCTGCCATTTGACCCGTTCGCTTCATCAGCGGACATGGTCGCATCACTGGGCAGTGGGGATGTACCACGGATGTAGGACGTACTCGACAGCTGGATGGGTGCGCTCAAGTGGCGTCCTGGAGGGCGTTTTAACAGTTGGCGCCTGAAGGACGGGACCATGATCTAAATGTTACGCAAAGTAAAAGCTGAAAACTTCGCGCGGAGACATTCCATCTCGCGTCTCTGACATCCTGTAGTGGTAGGTGCGGGAAACCGGATGGACGAACGAGAAAGAGAGGGCGATTCCAACACAGCGGAAGAGTAGTCCGTTGTGGGGATAGCCTTGCGACGAGAGAATTGTGGGTTGTGTGCTAGAACTTGTGTGCCTTTTTCGGTCCTAGCCGAGCGTCCACAGGCGCATTTTCGCAAACCACCACGTTGAACCAAGTTCGGTGAGCAAGCATGGTCTCTAAAGGTACTTGTGTCTTTCCGTCGACGTGCAGAGCAGTGAAGTGATGAACCTACCAGTTAACTATTTGCATTTACGGGCAGAATTTCTCGCCGCCAGGTTCCAGCAACGAGGGGGAACCAGTTGCATTGACGAGGCGATCGTGCTTGAACGCGAAGCACTGAAGCTTTGCCCACCCAGCCACCCCATGCGAGCTGAGTCTTTGACGCTGCTCGCAAGTCGTCTCGGTGGTCGTTTCGCCCAGCTTGGAGCGATCAGGGATGTTGAGGAGGCCGTCG
>JBBPRK010001515.1:0-11817 GCA_038093075.1 Boletus patriciae | reverse complement strand
TACCTGATATGCCATCATAGAGACCTCTGAAACCAGCTGTTCTGACGGTCTTCTTTATGGATTCGATCATGCGTTTATCGCCCGAGGCCTGTAAGCGGACTTTGGTGAGATCGAGGGGGTGGGTAATAGATGCAGCGATGGTGGCCGCGACACCGCCAAGATAGAAGGGGTATGGCTGTTTCTTCTTGGCTGGGGGGAGTACGGGGAGTGGAGTGGCATTAGCGACGGGTTGTGTGGGGAGCGCTGTGGAGGCCATGGTGAACGAGGATCGGTTGATCGTGACCGAATTGGGGTGGTATAAGAGGGGGGCATTTCTTACGTAACCGGGTTCCACAGCTTGTTCCATATATCTCTGGGACAGACAGGACACGTTTGGTGGGCGCGCGAGGAGTATATCTGGCACGTATGGGCCCGCTGAGCTCCCACCAATACTCGTAGGTCGCCCGCGATCTATTGACGAGGGTCTCAACGCTTACGGCGCATCTCGGCCGAGGTATTAACTCAGCCACAGAGTACAAACAAGCCACGCACAGTCGGTTATATAACCGTGATTTAACCCCTGTTTGTCTCTTTCATCTTTCATCCACGTCGATGCTCGCCCGGTGTCGTAGCCCAACAGTCCACATCTTTGCAGGGATGTTGGCCGTTGGTACTACGATGTTCGGCGGGCCTTTTCTTGTCGACCAAGCGTTACTTGTATACATCCAAAGTGTATTTCGGGATTCACGTTCTGACTGATGTCATGGCAAATTTTTTGTATTGAGATTCTCCCTTTTCAACTGCCTGGATGGTGGTTTGACTCGGCAAACTCAGAGCTCCCTGTATGCGCTACGCCTGTGAACCATACGATCGTCCAGTACTTTGGTATCGATAAGATGATTTCATAACTTCATTGGACACGCTGTAGCCCTCCCTCTCTCGAGCCACATACAAAGGACGATCCATCTCATTCCCTGTACCCAAGGTGTGTATCACAACTGTCCGTACTACGGGGTTTAATTGCCCTGGAATCGACAGCGCCCATGTGTTCGAGAAAGAGGATTTTGGATTCAAGGAATCAGGTTAATCGAAATCATTTATCAACAGAACATAACGGCCATGCTTGTAGAACGATGTCCGTCAGACCAGTCGAAAGGCAAACGAGGAAATTCACAAACATGAATATCTGTCCGTGGACTTACGGGTCTGATGTGCTCCATATTCTGCAACACTGTCATACGAAGGTGGGAGCTGGGTCCGATTCGTGGCTGCGCGCGCTTGCTACGAACGATCCCAGACTTGACTTTCCGTCGGGCGTCGGACTCGGTTTCTTCCGAATCCTCGAATGGAATAACTTCGATTTAGGATCTCGGGCCTCGCCATCTATGTCTGGGATTCGCCTGACCATCCCGGTTGGCGTTTCCAAGTCGCCTCGGGGCAACAGCTCCTTCCGAGACGGCGAGAATCGTCCCAGGAATAGACTGAATTAGGACGACACTGGACGCCACCACGCCAATGTCAAGACTGTTTCGGCTGCATCGTAACGATTCGGAACTCTCGTTTCCGAAGAGGTTCAATCATGGACGGTCTTCCGTGCATTCCGTGGTTTTGGTTTCAGGAAGTCGGCGACGCAGTGACATCTCGATCATTCAGACTGGCGCGCGGGCCAATCGTTGAACGATGGACACGAAGCTAGGTCGAAGGGAGCTTAGTAAACGTACACGTCATAAAAACCACAAATGTGAATGACGAACGGGACGCTCGAATTAGCGAATAGCTCGCTATCAGAGACACTCCACATCGGCTGGTCGTCGCAGCGCAGCCCCGAGTCCGAGCTTCTCACCTACTGGACTTGGCTTCGGTGCCCGGTGGCCTTCGCATCCATGAACTTGTGATCACCCTGTCATTGGATTCGCACGCGTCCTTCCAACTTATTGCTCTCATCCAGGTCCTTTCATAATGTTCACTGGCGGCGGCTTGTAATAAAAGCACGAATCGAGGATTACTGCGTCGGGTTTGAAAGCGTTCAATGAGGACTTGCTCAGCTCCGAAGATTGACAGCATCTCACTCGGGCTCGATTACTTGGTAGCAGAGTAACCACCTACTGGTCCAGGTACGAGGCAGCCAAGCTTATCCGGGAGAAGTTCAGGCAAGTTGGTTGAGGAGGAGACGGAAGTGTAAGCCGATGGTGCGGTGAGGGCTCCCGAGTGGGACATGTTGCCGACCAGTGACGAAAGTATCCTTTGTGGTCCCGAAGCGAAAGGGCAGAGAGGACATGAGTTGGAAATGGAGTTACTTTCAAGTTGGATCATGTCGTCTAGAAACGCGACGTCGCCTCGGAAGGAAGTTACATAAGTGATGTGGTCCGAAGTTCAAGTTCACCACTGCTTTTTGAGTGGTTACTGGTAACCTGGTTAGCGCATCCCGACACAAAATTGAACCACACGGGGTTTCTGACAATGTTGCAAGGTCCAACACACGCGCGGCATCCATGGCCCTGCACGCTCTTACAGGATATTACAGGATATCCCGAGTTGACACTGTACGACATAGCATTCAATCCGAAGCGCGCTATGGCGACACCAGAGTGGATATGCGAGAAGAGTTAGCAAGTCTTTTCTTGGCGTTGTATTTCTGTTGCAGGTCTGCAAGTCTCTGCGATGCACATTCCAATCACCATGTGCTTTTCGTCCTGGATTGGCGACGTTTTCTCGCTCTTGTGTCTGGTCATGGTGGGGTAGGTTTCGTTCTGGTCCATTCTGATGGCGTATCCGGGATTTAGCCACGATGGCCCATAGCCCAGCGATAACTCTTGCCTCCTACATTTACGTTCAACCAAAGTGTGAGAGGTGACGAAGGGCAGGGACGCTGACATCCTGGCAAGTGTACCCTTCAAGTCATCGAACCGTTTAGCACTAACTACGGAAACATTTACCCTCAGATTATGAATATTCTCGCTAGATTGCCCCAGCGTTCTCCGAAACCATTCGGATTTTCTGAAAATGACTCGGAGTCCATGAACGGCGCTAGGAGGCTCGTCCTTATTGCGGAGTCCGCTTCTTACCGGGCCGACGTGGCGTCACATCAGCAATGGCGTAGCGAGCACGCCCCGGACGTGCGTTCGTCTACGTACATAGGTGCCTGGACTCCGCCTTTGTTGTTAGATAACTCTTCACAATATCACGCAGAACGTAAGTGCCACTCCATGTTCTCTTTGTTCGATCATGTACTTATACCTGGCTCTCCCAAGCCGAACAGAGGATAGCTTTCACTTGCCCACTTCCCGTTCGAACCGACCGAACGCCTCTATTGCCCCACCCATCGACTTCATCAGTCATACCGTCCTCCCAGACTTTATTTTCATCAGACTTTCCCCTCAGAACTCGCTCTTGCCGTGTATCAACGGCTAGTTCGAGTCCCCCATAGTTCCCTTGTCAGTCCCGGCCCGGCGCTCGCGCGCACAACCTTTCCCTCAACTACCGTGTTGAATCAAGCTCGGCCAGCCAGCATGGAATCGAGAGGTGCTTGTGTCTTTCTGTCGCCGTGCAGAGCAGTGTAATGATGTACCTCCAGTTGCAAAGTTACATTCACAGGCAAACTTTCTTGCTTCCAAATTTAACCGCGGAGGGGGGACCAGTTACATCGACGAGGCAATTGTCCTTGATCGTGAAGCACTGGAACTTTGCCCACCCCGCCACCCCAAGCGATATATCTCTTTGAATTGCCTTGCAGTTGATCTCAGTGATCGTTACGACGTGCTCGGGGCGACGAGGGACCTTGAGGAAGCCATTTTCCTTGCCCGAGAAGGACTTGATCTCTGTCCAGCTTGGCACTCTGGTCGATCAATAGCTTTAAACACCGTTGCATTTTGTCTCTCCACTCGGTACAAGCAGCTCGGGGCAATGGCGGACCTCGACGAAGCCATTGTCTTCCACCGAGCAGCACTTGACCTTCACCCGAAAGGACACCCTGATCGGCTGCCGTCTTTGAACAACCTTGCAGTTGATCTCTCTACTCGGTACAATCAGTTGGGGGCAATGGAGGATCTCGACGCGGCCATTGTCCTTAGCCAAGAAGCTCTCGACCTTCGCCCGCGAGGACACGCCGAACGGCCAATGTCTTTGAACAACCTTGCAGCTGGTCTCTCTACTCGGTATGAGCAGCTCGGGGCGATGGATGAACTCGACCAGGCCATTGTCCTCAGCAGAAAAGCGCTGGACCTTTACCCGCAAGGGCACCTTTCTCGATCTAGACCTTTAAACAATCTGGCACTCTCTCTCTACACTCGGTACGAGCAACTCGGGACTATGGAGGACCTCGATGAGGCCATTGTCCTCGACCGACAAGCACTCGTCCTTTGTCCGCAAGGACATCTTGGTCGATCGATGTATCTGAACAACCTTGCAGTATGTCTCTCCACTCGGTACAACCAGCGCGAAGCAATGGAGGACCTCGACGAGAGCATTGTGCTCAACCGGGAAGCACTTGGCCTTCTGCCACAAGGACATTCTGAGCGGTCGATGTCTTTGAGCAACCTTGCAGTTTCTCTCTCCATTAGGTACAAGCAGCTCGGGGCGATGGAGGACCTCGATGAGGCCATGGCCCTCGATCGAGAAGCACTCGACCTTCGTCCGCAAGGACACCCTGATCGGTCGATGTCTTTGAACAATCTCGCAGTTTGTCTCTCCACTCGGTACGAGCAGCTCGGGAAAATGGAGGACCTCGATGAGGCCATTGTCCTTGTCCGAGATGCACTCCAACTTTATTCATTTAGTCACCCTCTTCGATCACGATCTTTGAGCAACCTTGCACATTACCTCTCTAGTCGGTTCACACAGTCGAGGCAGTTAAAGGATAAGGAGGAGCTGTTTAGTCTCTACGCTCAACTCGTTCGTGTCCCCCAATTTGTCTCTTCTATTGATCTTTCTGCCGCTAGAGCATGGATCCGTGTGGCTGAGGATTTTCGGGATCCCACAATACTGCTCGCATATGAAACATCTCTTCGACTACTTACTCAACATCTGGCCACTCTGCCGTCGTTGCCTCAACATCTTGTCGTCCTCAAGGACCTCACGTCGTCGCTCGCCGTGGATGCATTCTCAGTGTGCCTTCGTGAACATGCTCCTGCACGTGCAGTCGAGCTTCTCGAGCAAGGCCGGGGTGTCTTTTGGAGCCAGCTTACCCGCCTCCGTCCCCCCCTTGACGATGTCATGGCATCTGGCCCTGCAGGAAAGATGTTAGCAGACGAGTTCACGTGGCTTGTCTCGATGATTCGCGATGCCCTGCGAGATTCGCCTTGTACAGATCAGCACGAACGTGTATGCCATCTCAACCTCGAAATCCAGAGAGTTGTGAACAATATTCGCGAGCTTCCTGGTCTTTCTCAGTTCCTTCTTCCCTTGCTCTTCTCGGATCTCCGGTGCGCAGCCAGTGGGGGACCTGTCATCATTGTGAATGCGAGCAAATACTATAACTGTGACGCCCTCATCGTCTTACTCGATCAAGATCCTGTCCATCTTCCATTGCAGATCACACAAGAAAGCGTTCGAGACCTATCAATGGAGCTCCGTACCTTGACTGCGCGCGCAAAGAGGGTCAACGTCACGAGAGAGCTCGCGTTCTTCTTACGCAAACTCTGGGATCGGATCGTTTCGCCCATCGTTAATTTCCTTCAGACGATCCTTCCGTTCCAATCACGCATCTGGTGGTGTCCCACCGCCGAGTTCTCAGTGCTGCCCTTGCACGCCGCCGGTCCGTATAGGAAGGATCAACTGAATCTTCCTGATCTCTACATCTCGTCCTACACCTCAACCCTGAGCGCCCTCATTCGTGCCAGACGGCGCTATCCATCGAATTCGGAAATTCGACGGAAACGCTTCATCGCCATTGGTCAAGCCAAAGCTGCTGGCGAGAGTGAACTCTTTTCGGTGGGCGCGGAACTGGACAAGATTGGTCAGCGCGTCGACGGCCTAGCCACATTCACGCGCATAGATGGAGAGGAATCCTGCATCTCTAGGGTCGTTGAAGAGCTCGGTAAGAACGAATGGGTCCACCTTGCGTGTCATGGTCTCGCAAATCGGACACAGCCGTTCGAGTCCGCGTTCGCTCTGCACAATGGACACTTTACAATCCAACGGATCATTGGGTGCGATTTGGAGAACCCCGAGTTCGTGTATCTCTCTGCTTGCCATACAACTGTCGGAGACGAAGAGAGCCCGGACGAGGCGATCCACCTCGCGTCGGCGATGCAGTTCGCTGGGTTCCGTTCTGTGATTGGGACGATGTGGGCGGTGGATGACGATGCGACGAACAAGATCACCTTAATGTTCTATAACCATATGGTGGACGGGTCTGGTCGTCTGGATCATATCCGCGCAGCATTCGCGCTGAACAAGACGATGAATTCTGTGAATGTACCACTCGATCAACGGATTCTTTATATCCATCTCGGAGCCTAGTTCACTGTATCCTCGCTCGCCCTCGCATTCGTTTCTCGTTCTCGTCGTTTGTATTAACTGTTATCAAGTTATGATGCAATCCATTATTTCGGGCGTCGTGCAAGGCGCTAGTGTATACTAGTACACCAGACCCTCGCGCCCATACCCGGTCTCGAATACTCGACGACAGCCTGACTCGGAGAAACTCGGAGAGCACGATATTGGATGCAATCACCCAAAGGCACTGATGGCCTCGCCTTGTCGGCTCGATACGGCGGCACAGTTCTTCAGGCTCTTCCTTCCTCGCCACCACCTGCTAAGCCACTCGTCGTAGTCACAAGGTTAGTGTGCATAGAACCCAACTCACTGGAAGGTAGAATGTACTATAAACCGATGAACATCGAAGACGATACAACACAGACGAAAGAAGATGAAGGTGAGTGGAAATACTTCTAGCCTAGGGCAGAATGTATGAAAGCCTTGGCCTAGATTAAGCAGTCAAATTAATGGATGTAATACCCCTTGAGTATGACGCGGCGAGTGAGAGGCGGCAGTGGTGATCGAGACTTACCATCTTTACTCGGTGTCAGTGACCCCGGGCCCTTTCGTCAGTGTAGCTCGCAATGGGACTGAGCAGCAGACTCATCGGCCACTTCTTCAACGGAAAGGATTTCTCATTCTGCATTCAGGTCATCGGAGACACGGCGGCCCATCACGAAACTCCATACTCGCCCGCCCTGCGAGTCGTCACTCATCAGATGTTTTCGGATCAAGGAACCCTTCAGCGTGTCTCTCTCGGGTTGCTCCGAAGAGGAGACCACTCGACTCTCGGAGCCCGGCGAAAGCCCAAGCAGGCACGCCACTCGCCTCTTAGCGCCTGGCCGGCGGTCGCGGAATTCCAGGGGCTCGAGATTTCGGAGAGATCTACAACGGAGCAAGACGGCGCGCTGGCAACCGATGAAGCGTTGACGACTCACAGTACGACGCTTAGTAAGTAATAGCATGTCAGCGACCACCGTAGGACTTGGCTGACCGTCTCGTTGTCGCGTCGCAGTCGCACATCTATCGAAACGCTCCTTGGTTCAAGTTAGCAGCGATCGGCGTAGTGATAGTGGTTCCAGTCCCGTGTGGCGACTTCACGTGTATCCAAGGAAATGGGAGCGACTGATGTGTTGTTGGAGCCAGTCGTGTCCAGTCGGCTCCGCGTGGGCCTATCCATGTGCGTATGACACCATGTATTCGTAGGGCGTGACGGCCGTGGTATTTATGAAACCGCCAGAACTGGGGCCAGTCGCGTCCAGTGAACTCTACAGCTCGCTCATATTTGGAGCCGACACGTTACTGTGGAGGAGAAGGCGAGGAACTGTACAATGCCGTATCCTCAGTATGACTACTAGTGGAATATGTACTTTGACTTGTTAACTTCCCAGACATAATGTAATTTCGAATTCTTGACAGCCTTTTTTGATGAAGTAGCGTTGCTAGTGACAGCACGAGATGACGGGGTGCTGGAGAAGACGAACCCAAAGGTCCCAGTATCCTTAGAGGACGCACGCGGATACGGTATATACCCGCGGGCTCTCACCCGGTGCTTCCTCACCGAGGAGCGGTCGTGCATACTGTACGTGCAGTCGCGAGTTAGCAACTCGGAAGGACCATGTACTTTGATCGCATCAGGACAACCGTGGATCATGCCGGTGCTAAATGTGAGCGAAGTGAGCACCCCGGTGTTTGGTGACAGGGTTGTGAAAGGTAGACTTACTGTATCGCGAAGTGAACCTCGAGATTCCTTGGATCCAAAGTGTAGAAGCTGCATTTTGGCCACTCCGAGTATAACGACCTATCGATGGTCGTCAGGTTCGACACGGTCATATTATCAAGATTCCCTACCTGTCCGCGTCTTCGTGCATGACCTTGTGTCTCCTTAGCTGGTAATGGTGCGAGAAGATCACCTTGCAACCAAAGTTACAGGAGTAAGTCTGGAGTGAGTCGATTAATCCCATGTCCGATGATACGAACAAAAAAACGCACTTTTGCCATCGTCTATGTATTATCGTTATACGAACAAGAAGATATTGGGAATGTAGATTTGCGAAGGGAGGTGCGGATTTGATGGGTCGATATCACCGCAGCGGAGGGGATTTTATATGCATGACCTGTGGGCGTATTGTTCTCAGGTTTATTCGTCATTGTCAAGCTCGAGAGAGTACGCAGGTACCTTCCAAACATCACATAAGCCATCGGGTGTGAACGCTCAATTCAGAGCTCGATTAGTTTGCGTGTGTCGGCAGAGCGAATATATGTGAGATGGACAATGGATGTGGTTTTAGACAGGTGGAGCGAACGCTCGTCCATTCAGGGTTGGAACGTGGCTTGGGAAAATTAATATCCCCACCCAAATTACCGACAGGGTCCTCCATCGATAGACCTCGGTATCTTCTAGATTAACTTTCAGACGGTCATGCTGGACACTCGACGTAGCTCACTTGGGTGTGACTCGATAGCGCGGACGAGGACAATAGCGACCGGAATCCGTTCAGGTGGGACATACCCACCCACTAAGTCTCGTAATGAATCCAGCCTAGGCACTGGCCTGACGAAGTGGCCACAACACTCGACGACGGGAATGTACTTTTTTTTTTCCGTGCGATGTTTTTCCAACAGTGTCATTGGCTGTATGACGTCCAAGGTGGGATCCGAGTCAGCGAGTCACCCATATCAAATAGACAGTTTGGCTGTGCTTTCAGCGAGCATTGATTGTCCACGTACGGGTGGATTGATGGATGTGCGCCGTTGTGCACGTGGCCGCTTGAGGGCGAAATGACTCAGAGTCGTGTACCTGTGCACAAGTGAGACTCGAACCGCTTTGACTGAATCATTGTTACTCGCATTTCTTTGTACGACGACTTTCGGTGGTTTCAGATGAGCTTGGGCAACACAGACCAAATTTGTCTGAGACCCATCGAATGACATAACAGTGCGGGGTCCAATTGCACAAACAATTATTACCTTGCTTGCAAGGTCTCTTGTTGCTCGAAATTGACCGGTCTTTTCACCAACACGTGATGAGTCACGTGCGTTGCTATTTGTCAAGCAAGGTTTCTGCCGACGCAGGCGGCATTTCCCGAGTTTAATAACACACCGGGACATCCAACATTTTAAGTCCCTCAAAATATATCTCTTCAAAATATTGCTAACGTCGTTGTGTGACGTGAATGAGACGCGTGCGAATGCAATAACGCGCAAAGTGCCACACCCGTGGCAACCCCCGCTACGGCGATCCCTGGCCTACTAGTACATGTCGTACAACAATTTGAACGAGCTGTTTGCCTGTGGCTTCGCCACTGGAGTACTCATGAACGAGGCCTCATGGTGCATTGAATTCAAAATACTAGTAGAGTATAGTACATGAAGTTATGAAACAGCGTACATAGGGGGGTTGCAGATGTTATCAGTAGCTGTGCCCCGTATCGGGTGTGGCTACGTACGGGTGTGGCCTACTGCGTGATACTCTCGCGTCCTTGAACGCCCTACTAGCCACCTTCTACATTCTGTGACGGTAGTAGATTTTAGATCGTACAAGCGCTCTGAGAAAGTGCCAACTTGCAAGGATGGCATTACGCTCTCCATGGTCAAAAGGCTCAGATCATAGCGTACACCACTGTCACAAACACTCAAGGCAAAGATCCAAAATCTATCTTCCATAACCCGTCGTCCGCCTTAGAAGGCACCTTTCGAGATCCAATACCCCACCCATGCATCGGCCTCAACCTCTCCGATCGTCTGCATGTTCGCCATCGTCGGACTGACCTGCCGTACCTTGACAGTACTAAAGTTGGTCATCCCCCCCGCCTCCGTGGTACCAACGCCGAGGCTCCGGATGGCCTGGTCTCCCCGGGCCAACGTGCGGAAGAACTCGAGCAACTTGATGGCCGGCTATACAGTTACCGTGCAAGTTCAGCACGTCAGCGACGATCCGTCTATGCAACGGTCGAGTCCACTTACGATCTTGGCCAAGTCGTCTTCCGACGCGTTCTCCGCCTTGTTCTCCAACAGCGCAAACCAATCACTGAATGGAACGATCGGGAGGACGTCGTCCTCGAGGAGCCCCTTCCGCTTAATGATTGCACGTCGCACGAAACCAATGATCTCGGCCCAAGGCCGACTGCGCGGGTTGAAAATGTTGAGTGCGGGCGGTGGCGCCTCTTTGGAAAATGCCGCCTCCAAAATGGCAGACGCCACTTCTTCCTCGCGTAGCCACGACACCCCCTGGGATCGATCATGAGCACGACATAATCGGCAACAACGGATAGGATCACTTACACCGACGGCTTCCGGGAGCGCACCGAGGGCAATGCTGGATTTCACGAGGATCGGGAACCAATCTGTCGTGGCCCAAGATCCACCGTGGCCACCGGCGATTTGGCCGATGCGAAAGGAAGTCGCATGTAAGGCACTCTTCACGATAATCTATCCATCCGTGTCAATACCGATCGTCTAATCGGCCATCGCACCATGACTCACCCGTTCAGTAGTGTATTTGCCTTCTCCATAACCTGCTCCGACAGCAACAGAAGGGTCGAGTTGCACTTCTTCTGGGAAAGGTCCTTTCAGGTTATCCCAAGACTGCGCAGACCCGACCGAGGACGTGAACAAGAAGCGGAGGTTCTGGTTTTGGGGTGAATCTAGGCCGAGATCGATTAGGTTCCGCGACGCCCTAATGCTGTCCTCAAAGGAAGATATCGCCAAATTGAAATCGAGGCGCCACGCGTTGTGTATGATCAACGTGACAGAATTCCGAATCTGCGGATGACATGTCAGTGATCGTATATTTAACAATGCCAAGGGTCAACTCTACCTCTTCATATTGAGCTGGAGACAGGCCGCACTTTTCCAGAGACGCGTCGGCTTCTACGTAGACAAGCTTATCCGAGTCCAACAGGTCGATCTCAAGTCCCCTGTCTCTGAACGCCCACTTTTGTCGTTCCTCGATCGACTTTGTGGAAGAGGGTCGGTTGAAAGCAAAGACGTGCTGAACCGCAGGGCTTTTGAGAAGCTCAGAGAGTAAGAAAGATCCGAGACCGCCCGTAGATCCGGTGAGCAGTACGACGGCAGGCTCGACTAATTGGGTGGTAGGCAATACACCATCAACCGGTCCATCTAAGCCGACGGAGTATTTCTCGATCATAGCATTGATGGCTTGCTTGTGTTGTTCTACGAAGTTTGAGTTCACTCCCTGTCCAGCACCGCCATCGTTGACGAGAGCGGCGATGCGCGAACTGAGCAGCTGAATAGTTGGGTTTTCGAAGATGACGTTGGGAGGGATATGGGGAGCGGCCTTCTTGACCTCTGGGTCGGACGATTTCCGCAGAGCCCCTAGTATCCGGTTTCGAAGATACG
>JBBPRK010001514.1:0-11827 GCA_038093075.1 Boletus patriciae | reverse complement strand
TGAGTCAGGGCGGTGATCGACGCACTTGAACTTTGGTGCTCTGCGCGAAGCTCGGCACGAAGGGAACTGATGGTTTCATTGAGGCTATCCTTTTCCTGATTGAACGTGCACTGGAATGTAGCCAGTTGGTCACGGAGTTCTTGGACGGTTTTCTCGAGTTTCGCTATGTTTTCGTTCGATGAACGTGGAGACCAGAAATCGGTTAGAAAAACGCAAGGCACGGTGTCAACAAACGTACTCGAGTTCGTTTTCTGTGTATGAAGGTCCGTATGTAGCGACGTGATGGTCTTCTTCATGCTATCCTTTTGCTGGTGGAGTTCCTGGACGGTTTGTTTGAACTGCGTGATTTCTGTATCTAATAGACGTCAATTTCAACGAGAAGCGAGTCAGAGTGGTGATGGACACACTGGAGCTCTCCTCCTTTGCCCCGATGATGTCGTCGAGGGTATCCCTTTCTCGATTGGACACGCACTGCAATGTGGCAAGCTGGTTACGCAGTCCTTGGACGGTGTCGTTGAGATTCGCTATATTTTCGTTTGATGGACGTGGATGACGGAAAACCGGTCAGGGAAGCCCGAGGTATGATGTCAACAAACGCACTCAAGTTCGTTTTCTGTGTATGAAGGTCTGCACGCAGTGACATGATGGTCTCGTTCATGCTATCCCTTTGCCGATAGAGTTCCTCGACAGTTTGCTTGAGCTGCGTGATTTCCGTATCTAATAGACGTGAATTTCAGCGAATCCTGAGCCAGAGTGGCGATGAACATACTCGAGCCCTCCTCCTTTGCACCAAGTGACTTGATACTTTCGTTGAGACTATCCTCCTTCTGATCGGCTTTTCGCTGAGAGACGGCGAGCTGGATACGCCGTTCATGGACGGTTTTCCCAAGAATCGCTGTCCTTTCTTCTGATGTTGACGGATGTCAGAAAACCGTTTCGGGGTAGAAATGAATGCACTTGGACCATTGTCCTGTATTGGAAGGGGTCCACGTGTCTCCCCATGATCAGCTCTTTCAACTTTTGTCTGCTGGATTTTCCGTTCGCAAGGGATTCGTAACGGTCAATAGAACGGATTGTGATTAGAAAGTGATGTCACATGAGTTCTTTCACGCAGATACACGTACATCGTCAAAATAGCGAGAGGGAAGGATGTCACAGAGTCGCAAAAGGGTGATTGTCGTGCCTCCACTGACCACAAGGTCGTAGCTTGTTGAGATAGCCATGGACAAGACACCATGAGTGTGCTCGATGACAGAGCCGATTTGCTCGTGCGTCGCAGTATCCCAGAATGATGTTGTTGAATAAGCGGAGGCTGCGATGAACGTGCCGTTGCTTGCGAGTGCGATGGACATTGTATCGTTGCTACTGTGAATGGCCCATTTCGAGAGAACGGTCCCGGTGGAAACGTCGAGCCAGTGGATGTCACCGGCGATAGACAAGGCAAAGAGTCGCTCGCTATCGCTGGCCCAGGCGAGGGATTGGTTCAGCCACGAGCTGGCTTTGACTGGGAACTCGACGAGGAGACCGCCGTTCTGACTGTCGTAGACCCGGACACTGGCAGAGTCGCGGAGCCACGTGGCAGTGGCGATGAGGCGTCCATCTGGTGAAAACTTGGCCGCGACTAAGACGCGGTCGTGTTTGACGGGGCCGAGCAGACGGTCGCCAGTGGAGAGCGACCAAACACAAAAAGTCCCGTCACCCGATCCGGTCGCGATTCTCGTCCCATCCGGAGAGACGTCGACTGCACGCACCCAGTCCCTGTGTCCTCTCACCTTGGTCACTTTTGAGTGGCTCTCTGCATTCCACACCGTCACCCTGCCACTATCCGTCCCACTCACGATCCACTTTCCATCTTGTGATACTGCGATGTTGAAAATAACACTCCCCGCATCCATTGGCGTCCCCACCTCCCGGCCGTCTTCCACCCGCCAGCACCGAATCTTCCCTTCCGCACCGCCGCTCAAGACGTGCTTCCCATCAACGAGGAACGCAACCGACCATATGAAGTGTCGGCCATCGATTTCGATCGGTTTTGCTTCCTGATGGTGGGTGAAGGAGCTGCCTTCACTCGACTCTTGTGTCCCCATTAGTATCGCACTCTCGAGTCTCAACTGTCTTGCCTTTACCGTCTTCGGTCGCCATTGCTTCGGATGGGTCGCTGTTGCTGGAGGGAGATCGATTCCTCCCCCGACTCGACTCTTGTGTCCCTGTCAGTATCATGGCTTCAATTGTCCTTTCCATGTACTCACCACTCTCTGGCTTCTGGCGTACGTTGGCCGGTATGGGATCGATGGAAAGAAGGGCACGCCGTCGTGGGTGGTGTTATTGCGGCCCGGTATACACGCGTCCTTATCTGATGAATCAACCCACTTCATGTCCTTGGCGCAAGTTTTCACCCAAATGCGGACTAGCCCAATGCCCTTCATTCTTACTGGCAGTTACCGAAACCAACGCATCTCTTCCCCCCCAGGGACCTTGACTTACGACGCCAACGACGTCCTAATAGTCTGTGCTCCGAGGTCGGGCCTTTTTTTTTTCCTTTCACGTTAACACCAACTCATTGATCCGAATGAACCAGGACCTTCCCATCCCATCCCAACTCCGGGTCGTGCACCTTCCAGCCTCACTTTGACAGATAGCTGGCGACACGCGGTGGTCGTAACGTCCCGTCGCCCAGCGTCAAGTTCAGGCTCACGATCACCGTAGTCGTGGAATAAGCAATTTGCATCCATTTGGATGGCTCGGAGCCCAGTGGCGGCCGTCTGTGTGATGGATTCGTCGCCGGGTCCCGTTCCGTGTTCACTTTGGACTTTACAAGGGTTCCAACGCGATTGTCAAGATGGAACGAACTCCAAAAGCGACGTTGACGAACCCAGCTTGCGGATTGGTCGACAAGCGAGGCGTTTTGACCATACTTGTAAATGTCGTCCGAGGTGTCGTCCAAACGAACCGCACTGTTGACGCGGGGATGAACGAGGATGTAGGAGAGGTCATGGAGGCTTTGAGAGCAAGTGTTGGGAATCCAGTCATAGCATAGCCACCGAGTCGGTGATGTCATACATGCTTCCCTACCCCCAGTTCTAAAGTCAACTCACAAGATGGAATGCCACCCCCCGGCATCGAGTCCTTCCCCTCCCTCCCCTCCCTCCGACCAGGTCGTCCCTGCCACGCCCAAGTCCCCCATGGAGGCCATGCTCAGCAACACCAACCAGTCTCATTTTCCTAAAGATTGGCTTTACCTCGCTGAACAAAACGACCCTCACCGACACTATGTCGTCACCGCAGTGTCTCACTACAGGGAGCAATCACGGTGGCCAGACTTTCAGCCTGAACACCTTGTCTTGGTCGTTCAGCCCCACGCCGACCAGCCCCAACCAACCATAGCCCCTATCCTCATCAAAGTCTCTCGCAACGTGCATGACAGGCGCGCCCGCCCAGCCAGACTCGGCCTCTGTGGCGCCACAGACGACACACTGACCATCATGGGTCCCGCCACCGACGCCCAGCTCCCCGACAAGCGCCTCCACCAACTCACCTGGACACCCGCGCACGCACCCCCGCTCACACGCATCTCCCGCCTCATCGCGTGCGCCCACTACGACATCCCGCAGCGCAGCGTCCCCCTCCAGTCCTCGTGCCACGCCTTTGCGCGCGCGGTCCTCGAGAGCGTCCACGCCCTCTTTGACGGGACCGTCGGACGCCCCCGGCTCGTCGTCCCGAACGCGCGCGTCGTGTATTGGGTGCCGCCGGGCATGACGCGGGTCGAGTTGCTCGCGCTGATGGTCGCGACGCATTACACGCTCCTCAGAGATGAGCTCGGGGACATTGACGCGGTGCGGGGGCGGGCGGCGATGGACCCACCGACGTGTTGTGCGTGCGGCGTGCCGGTGCGCGGGACGAGTGCGCGTGCGGTGGCGAAGGCGGTGGCTGGCGGCTACCGGGTTTTTCAGGACTTGGACGGATGAGGATGGTAAGTTTTGTTGTTGTGTTTTCCATCGAGTCGCTTTTCGTGAACGTTTTTAGGGTGGGAGCATTACGAGTGTCCAGCGACAGTTGTGTTCTAGTTGCCAGCGGCAGAGTTGTTGTGCTGGAGATAGCGCTGATCGAATGTGTCAAGGGTGTCACAGAGTCGCAAAAGGGTGATTCTCATGTCGCCACCGATCGCAAGGCCGTGGTTCGCAGAGACAGCCATGGAGGTGATCTTTGACGGGATCGTTGGAACGCGACAGCCGCTTTCTCACCACAAGTTGTGCATCTCGTTCCGGCGGGCACGACAAGGGCCTCGTCGCGTTGGTGGTCGCCGCGCGTTACAATGACGAGCTTGGGGACGTGGAGGAAGCTTGATGGCCGCGGTCTGTCACCGCACCGTCCTGTTTCAGACGCAATTGGTTATCTCGCTCAGCGGTCTCCGCATGAGCAGCCCTGCGATCGAATCCACACGTTTCAACGGACCAAGAAGCAGCTGGCTAGCTGGGATGGACCAGACGGACATTTTTATTATCCCCGGTCGCGAATCTGGTCGGGTTGGGGGATTCGTCGATGTGGTCTACCGCGGGGGAGTTCGAGAGAAGGATCCGAAAAATGTCATTGCAAAGAACGAATAATTAGTAACTTACTTCAACTACGCAAGAGAGCGCTCTTGAATTCTCGAATGTCACTGAGGCGGTATAACCGTATAGTACAAGGTCGAATGTCCCATGTACAACTACCGTATATCGACCGTACGGATCCCGCTCATCAATTCGCTCAACGAAGTCTCCTCGCCTACCCGGACCATGATCAGACTATCCGTCGCAACCCGTCTATATTGCTCCCGCGCCAGGGGTGCAAGCAACAATGCCCCAAACGGTTGTCTCAGCTGAACGACGAGCCGCAATGCACATGTGGCTTGATCGAACCGAGGTGCGCCACAAGAGTAATCCTGGTCGATGAGGGGACTGATCCAGGGATGGATCAGAAGTAAACCTTCCATCCCAGACAAGTCATCAGCGGTCTCGATCTCTACGTCCCCGAGCATGGGTGATGTCGCACGATAAACAGGGAGGTCCGACTCGGGATCTGATTCCGGGAGAGCGACGAGGTCGGCGAGGGGGAAAACAATGCCAGGAAGTCGGAGTCGACCAGCGACCAGCGACAGTGGGGGGAGATCGTACAGCCGCTCGTACATGGCCATGGACAGGGATAGGTCAGGTAGAGATGACCGCAACGTCGTGACCATGTCATCCATTTCAACTGTCTCGATGGGTCGTGGAACATGAGGTGGCACAAGTTGGTTGTAGACCGTGAGATCTGTGGGAAGGTAGCTGTGGTGACTACCTGAACTCCCAGTCCATGCGAGAAGTGTGACGTTATCCGAACGTGTCAGGATATGCTCCAGCAGGCGACCGACTGCCTGATTGCCTTCGCCATATATGACCGGGATCGCGACATTGAAGATACCGAACAACGAGTACGCAATATCTTCCTCACGCGTCGTTTGACGCGTGGAAGCTAGATAGACCTTCTCGCGCGCCCTCTCTAAGCCTGGACGAAGGGTGGCCAACTCTTGTGTGGCGAAGCCCATTGCCTGTTCCATCTCCGACAGAATTAAGGGTGATTCCTTGTGGTTGAAGATTTCCAAGCCAAGGTATGGTTTCCAGTCTTCCGTGTAGAATTGGACGACCTTGGAAGCGACGTATTCTTGATATGTCCACCCGCGAGTGTTCCAGATGCTCCTCCAGAGACACCCAAACACCTGTGACTCTGACAGCACGCCGAGAAGGTGAACAACCGTGAGAGATGCGCCACGGTACCACCTGAACATGGCAACCAACGATTCTTGCTGGATCCCCTTGTCGAGCTGGTTCACACAGCAAGTGTCGCTCCATGCCCACCGGAAGCAGAGAGAGCTCACAAGCTCACAGAATTTTAGCAGCTTGCCATTCGTGAGAGACTCCGGTAGCCCATATATCGAGATATTCTCAACCATCTGGAATGTCGGTTCTTGGAGTTGCCACCTGTGGGAGAACATGACGTATCGGTAGAACTTCTTCACTTCTTTCTTGATACGTGCATGATCGAGTAGAGTCGTCATCGAAGACCGTAGCTCATCGTAGATCGGGAGTTCCTCAAAAGCTGCCGCTTGTTGTGCTTTGTCGTAGAGACATCCAGTAACAGTGTCGATGAGCACGCGTGGCATGTGGCGGATAGTCTGCTGGACCACATTCCGAATTGTGGCGGTCGCGTCCACATACTGATCACGAAGCTCTGTCCAAAACTAGTCAAAACCCTATCGAGTCCGCAACATTCACAGAATGGCTTACTGCGAATTTGTGGATCTGGAGATTGTTCGAGCTTTGAGAGCATCATGCTGAATGCCTCAAATGCCTCGCTATGACGTCCCATGCCGTGCAATACAGCATACTTGCCCTCATACCCTCTATGCGATGATGGGTCGAGCTCGATAACCTGGATAGCATGGATCACCGACGTCCACTTGAGGCAACGTGAAATATAATCCATACCTCATTGCTGCACTTCAAAAGAAGACCATTGAGATTAGTCGGGTCGAGTGAGAGTGCATTCGAGTAGTGTGCGATGGCCTCGTCGTGCTTCTTGGAGTCCCTCGCAGTGTCGCCCAGCTTCTCTAGCTTAGCGACACAATGTCCTCGAAAGTCTAAGGAAGATCGTTGAATCAGCCCCAGCAACGTCGTGGTTGGGACCCCTTACCGAGCTCCCACTGCGCTCGCCCATCGTCGGCGTTCGTGTCCTCTGGTTGCTCGTTTTTCATTTGTCGAAAACATTCGATCGCCTGTGTGAGGCGACCACCCCCTTCTAGAATGTCGCAAATGACGCGGTAAACGAGAAACCTCGCAAACTTGAACTAAATCGATAGAAGGTCACTATCCATATTCGAACCGTCACGAAGAGCATACCTTGGCTGCCGCACTCAACGTTTCGTGCGCTGAATCACGAATCAACCTCTCGCTCGCCCACTTGATCAGTACAATGTTCGGCTCGGAGGGGCTGAGCAGCAATGCAGTGGAGTAGGCCGCAACCGCTTCGTCGTGTTTCTTGATGTTTGATGCTTCGTCTCCGATCTTTTCCAGTTTTGTGGCGCATCGGTGCGTAAATTCTGATCAGTGTGATTGAACGCTCTCTTTCAACGTGCGACGCTGAAACTCACCACTAAGCCAGTCGGTGATTGACTTGTTCCCTCTGAAATCCTCGGCTATAGTACTCGTGATCGCGAGAAGAGACTCCGCAGCATCATATATGCATCCTTGAAAATAAAGAGATTCGCAATGAAGTATCTGCTCGTGAACGCGATTGATCCGGATGAGGCCATCAGCGTTGTGGTGAGAGTCGCCAAGTCGGACCTTGAGTTCCTGGACAGTGTGTTCGAGATGTATGATCTTGTTGCCTAACAGACCCGGGTGTCAGTGATGCACGAGTGAGAGTGGCGATGGACGCACTTGAAATTTGGTACTCTGCGCGAAGGGAACTGATGGTTTCGTTGAGGCTATCCTTTTCCCGATTGGACGTGCACTGAAAGGTAGCAAGTTGGTCACGAAGTTCTCGGGTGGTTTTCTCGAGATTCACTATGTTTTCGTTCGATGAACGTGGATACCAGAAATCGGTTAGAAAGGCGCGAGGATGGTGTCAATAAACGTACTCGAATTCGTTTTCTCTGTATGAAGGTCCGTGTGTAGTGACGTGATGGTCTCGTTCAGGCCATCCTTTTGCTGATAGAGCTCCTGCACAGTTTGTTTGAGTTGCGTGATTTCCATGTCTGGTGGGCGTCAATTTCACGAGAGGCGGGTCAGGGTGGTGATGGACACACTGGAGCTCTCTTCCTTGACCTTGATGGCTTCGTTGAGGGCATCTTTTTCTCGATTGGACATGCACTGCAATGTGGCAAGCTGGTTACGCAGTCTTTGGATGGTGTCGTCGAGATTTGCTATTTTTTTTCGTTCGATGGACGTGGATGACAGAAGGCCAATCAGGAAAGCGCGAGGTACGAAGTCAACGAACGTACTCGAGTTCGTTTTCTGTGTGTGAAGGTCTGCGCGCAGTGACATGATGGTCTCGTTCATGCTATCCTTTTGCTGATAGACAGTTTGCTTGAGCTGCGTGATTTTCGCATCTAATAGACGTGAGTTTCAGCGAATCATGAGCCAGAGTGGCGATGGACACACTCAATCTCTGCTCCTTGGCACCCAGTGACTTGATGCTTTCGTTGAGAGTATCCTCCTTTTGATCGGCTTTCCGCTGAGAGTCGGCGAGCTGGATACGCAGTTCATGGACAGTTTTCTCAAGAATCTTTGTTCTTTCTTCTGATGTACGTGGATGTCAGAAAACCGTCTTCGGGGTACAAATGAACGTACCTGGACTATCATCCTGTAATTGAAGAGATTCGCGGGGCCCCCCGAGCTCAGCTTTTTCAACTTTCGTGTGCTGGATTTCCCGTTCGCAAGGGATTCGTGGAAGCCAACGGAGCGGATTATGATCAGCAAGTGATCTCGCATGAAGCTTTTCACGCATATACACGTACATTGTCAAAATAGTGAGAAGGAAGGATATCACAGAGTCGCAAAAGAGTGATTGTCTGGTCTCCACCGACCACAAGGTCGTAGCTTGTTGAGATAGCCATGGACTTGACACGATGAGTGTGCTCAATGACAGAGCCGATTCGCTTGTGCGTTGTAGTGTCCCAGAATGAGGTCGATGAATTAGCGGAGGCTGCGATGAACACGCCGTTGCTTGCCAGTGCGATGCACATTGCATTGTCGCTACTGTGAATGGCCCATTTCGAGAGCGTGGTCCCGGTGGACACGTCGAGACAGTGGATGTCGCCGTCGCAAGATAAGGCAAAGAGTCGTTTGCTATCGCTGGCCCAGGCGAGGGATTGGTTATGCCACGAGCCGACTGTGACTGGGAACTCGACGAGGAGGCCGCCGTCCTGACTGTCGTAGACCCGGACAGAGTCGCGGACCCACGTGGAAGTGGCGATGAGGGCTCCATTAGGTGAAAACTTGACCCCAGCCACCCAGTAGTCGTGTTTGACTGGCCCAAGCAGACGCTTGCCAGTAGAGAGCGACCAGACGCAGAGAGTCTCGTCGTGTGATCCGGTCGCAATTCTTGTCCCATCCGGCGAGACGTCGACTGCACACACGGAATCGCTGTGTCCTCTCCCCTCGGTCACTTTTGAGCGGCTCTCCGCATTCCACACCGTCAGGAAGCCAAGCATCGCCCCACTCACGATCCACTTTCCATCCCGCGACACTGCGATGGCGTAAACAGTGCTCCGCCTATACGCCGGCATCCCCACCTCCTGGCCATCTTCCACCCGCCAACGTCGAATCTTCCCTTTGCTACCACCGCTCACGACGTGCTTCCCATCAGCGAGGAACGCAACCGAATAGATGACATCTCGACCATTGATTGTGATCGATTTTGCTTCCTTTTGGTGGGCGAAGGAACTGCCTTCACTCGACTCTTGTGTCCCCATTAGTATCGCACTCTCGAACTTCAACTGTCTTGCATTTACCATCTTCGCTCGTCGTTGCTTCGGATTGGTCGCCGTTACTGGAAGGAGATTGATTCCTCCCCCGACTCGTCGCTTGTGTCCCTGTCAGTAACATGGCTTCAATTCTCCTTTCCACGCACTCACCATCTCTTGACCTCTGGCGCACGTTGAAAAACATAGCCGGCTAGGTATCAGGTCGATGGAAGGAAAGGTGCGCCGTGGTCGTTTGTCTCTGATGTTATTGCCGCCTGGTATGCACGTGCCCTTATCTGATGAACCAATCACTTCACGTCCTCGGCGCAAGTTTTCACCCAAATGCGGACTAGCCTAATTCCCTTCCTTCTTATTGTCGTCACTGGCAGCCCCAGGAACCTTGACTTAGGACGACAACGAGGTCCTTAATGGTCTGTGCTTCGAGGTCGGGTCTTTTTTCTTTCGTTCTCTTCACGTCAACACTAACTCCTCGATCCGAATCAAACAAGGCCCTCCCACCAGATCTCAACTCCGGGTCGTGCACTTTCCAGCCTCACTTTGATGGATAACTGGCGACACGCGGTGATCGTAACATCCCGGGGGATAAGGAATTTGCATCGGATGGCTCGGAACCCAGTAGCGGTCGTCTGTGTGATGGACTCATCATTGCGTGTTCGCTTTGGACTTTACCAGGAATCCAACACGATTGTCAAGTTGGGCGTGCCGAGATCGAAACGATACGCATCGCTCGGGGATACAATCGGGAACAGACCAGCTCGTGCTCACGTTAGCAGGCTGTCGCATCCGTTCCCGTCAGAATCCAGCCCAATGACAAGGGCCGGAAAGTGATACCGAGCTCGGGGATCGATAATGTCACTGTGGACTTGACGGAACGAACTCCAAAAAGTGACGTCGACGACCCAGCCTGCGGATTCGCGCACAAACGAGGCGTTTGGCTATACTTGTAAACGTTGACCCAGTGTCGTTCAAACGAACCGCACTTCTGACGCGGGGATGTAGGAGGGGTCACGGAGGCTTTGAGAGCAAGTGTTAGCGTTGAATGGCGAGGGAATCCAGTAGCATAGCCACCGAGTCGGTGATGTCATACATGTTTCCCTATCCCCGGTTCTAAAGTCAACTCGCAAGATGGAAAGCCACCCCCCGGCATCGAGTCCTTTCCCTCCTCCCCCTCCCTCTGACCAGGTCGCCCCTGCCACGCCCAAGTCCCCCATGGAGGCCGTGCTCAGCAACACCGACCAGTCTCATTCTCCTAAAGATTATCTTTACCTCGTTGAACAAAACGACCCTCACCGACACTACGTCGTCACCGCAGTGTCTCGCTACGAGGAGCCATCGTGGTGGCCAGACTTTCAGCCTGAATACCTTGTCTTGGTCGTTCAGCCCCACCCTGACCGGCCCCAGCCAGCCGTAGCCCCTATCCTCATCAAAGTCTCTCGCAACGTGCACGATGAACATGCTCGCCCAGCCAGGCTCGGCCTCTGGGGCACCACAGACGACACAGTGACCATCATGGGTCCCGCCACCGACGTCCAGCTCCCCGACAAATGACTCCACCAACTCACCTGGACGCCCGCGCACGCACCCCCCCTCACGCACATCTCCCGCCTCATCGCGTGCGCTCACTACGACATCCCGCAGTGCAGCTTCCCCCTCTTTTTTTTTTTTGACTTCCTTGTATATTGTCCAGCAGGGCGGTGGCCCTATGTCAGACATTTACATGTATGGTAGTTCTACTCTATGTATCTATTTGTGAGGGGTTTTCGGGTGATAATGGCTCCAGGTGTGGAGTGAAGCCTGTGTGGGGCTGAGTGGACGGTGACCATGTAGTGGGTCCTGAGTGTGGGGTGTATGCAGTGGCTGGGGGTGGTTTTGGGTGGTTCTTGCGTCATGGATGATTATGGTTTTGGCAGTGCAAGGTCACCGAGCTGTTTCTCGAAGTGCTTGGTTTCGTGGATGAACCTTAGGAGATGGGGGGTGCATTTGGGGTCAGATAGTAGCTTTGGGATCTGTCTGGCTTTTCTCTATATGGCATAGCGTAAATGTGCTCTCTGGCGCTTGTAGCATGGGCAGTGGATGTCGGGAATCCTGGTATTTCTTATTCGGATCTTCTTATCCTGATACCAGGTTCTAGAGCCATTTCCATTTGTCTCTTTACGCTATTCATATTATGAAGGTCTAGGCCCTTATCTATGATGTCGTTATGACATCATGGGTCCAGACTCTTATCTCTTATCTATGGCGCAATTCTTGCACCATATGATATCATTCTTGCGATACACCTTATCGGCCAATGGCCTTTATCCCTCTTATCGATTATCAGGGCTG
>JBBPRK010001513.1:0-11834 GCA_038093075.1 Boletus patriciae | reverse complement strand
ACGTGCAAGCAAGCTTACGAGTCAACGCGTTTTGACGCGGAGATTAAATAAGCGCGCCTTGCCGTAAGATTAGATATTGATCATCCAGATACAGGATGGTGGAGCCACCGTTGTCACTGTGCTGGCGACGCGACGCATTTCGTCGTTATGCGTGGTCGTGTTTTAGGACACTCGCGCTGACCCCGCCGATAGACGTGTCCTAAAACTGTCAATTGTGCTGGTGACGGCGACGACTTTTGGTCGTTATGCGTGGTCGTCTTCGGGTTTCTGGACCCGACACGTATGGATTGACTCCATCTGGCGTTCAATTGAGCGCAGTGGGCAGGCTTGGGCACCCGTGCGGGTGGGTTTCAAACGTTGACAGGTCTCGCTTGAGTGCCAGCGTTTCTAGGATGACATACGCACCACCCCAGAACTTGTCGATGTGGAGCTAAGAATGGAGCTCAAGCGAAAATATATATAGTTGGCACCCGCTGGATTCCAGGGTAGTAAGGAATTTAAGACCAACTCGTTCTCTTGCCACCATCACAACAACAGCTTTCAACAGCTCCCCTACGTTCATTCCGTCAACATGGCTCTCTACAGCCACCATCCGAGATTTACGATAGCCCTCCTAGTCCTAATATTCATATCAGTTCTCCTTTTCGCAAACTCGGAGCCGCACGATCCGCTGTCTGGCTCAGCGGGCTTCAACCGAGGTGGCAGTCTCGCCGAGTCTCTGAGGTTTGAAGAGGTGCAGTACCAGAAAATGCTCGACCTGCGGCAGGACCTCATCAGGAAATGGGGCCCTACGGCGGATAAAATCGACCCGTGAGTTGTATAGTCCTCTCCGTCATTCGGTATGTGCTAACCAAGCCTTCGTCAGCTTTCCCTCTCATGGCGAATTTTACACACTCTGTGAGCGACGGCATGTACTGTTGATGCTTCGGGCTGATATTGGCCCACCAGGGGATTTCTTCCTTCCATCATTCAGGTGTCCTCATAGCGTTGAGCGCGTCGGAGTAATGGGAGATGGTGGCAAATGGTTATGTGGCTTGGAACGTATCGTTCCCAAAAAGAAATGTGTCATGTACTCCTTCGGTACGGACCTCCTTTCATCGCGCATACACAGAAACATTGAATTCTACTGTCAGGGATAAATGGCGAGTCCTCATTCGAAGCCGATATCATGAAAGCAGCTCCAGGCTGCGAAGTCTATGGCTATGATTTCAGCGTCAACTCCGTACGTGTGTACAAACCTATTGGGTCCAACAGTTCATTCACCTCCGGTTAGTTTGGGCCAGAGATTGAACTCGAGTCGGATTTGAAGCGCCGTTCCCACTTTTTCCCCTATGCTCTTGGTCCTAAAGATGCCTTTAGCCCGGCTGACGATCCCAAGATGTATACCTTGCGTACCCTGATGGAGCGGAACGGCCACGACTTTATCGATGTGCTCAAGATCGACATCGAGGGTAATGAATTCGACTCGCTTGAGGTTTTCATCGACAGTTTCCACGGTGAACCACTACCCTTTGGCCAGCTGCAGCTCGAGGTGCACGTCTATGGTGGTAGTGCATGGCAAGATTTCCCCAAGTTCCTCAAGTGGTGGGAGAAACTTGAAACGGCGGGTTTGAGGCCGTTCTTCTCTGAACCAAACCTCGTCTATGTAAACCTCGTGAGAGGTGTGGACCCCGGCTTAACAGAGGTACCCTTCGCCATCTATTCCTTGATTAAAACGGGACATGGCTGAAATTGTGAAAACAGTACTCCTTCATCAACATTCGCGGAAGGCACGAGTTAATTTCCAACCATCCTCGAGCTCACCGCCGCCTCTCGCAGTAAAGCCCACCCCTCCAACTACACTTAGGCATACACTCGTATTAATACTTGGCATGGGACCAGATGGCACACTCGTTTCGTAATGTACTTTACCCTGTGGTTCCCGCCATTTCTTTGCAAAGACCTTGAGCTGAATAGAGTTACGCCGGCGGGAGTAGTGCAATCGAATCCGCTCACGCCTGCTGGCAAGCGTTTGATGGAAGAAGGTTTGTGTTCGTGAATAAACCCTTGTAGGCTGGGTCGAGGGTCGTATGCGGGGCCCCACTCCGGCCATCTGTAATAGACGTCATCCATCTTGTCTGCTGACTGAGATGGGCATTGGGCAACTTCTATAGGGGGCTCTCCTCAAATACTCTCAAGAGCAGAAGCCCTGCGCTTTCCTTCCAACGCTCCCATCTCCATACCACAGCACCAACCAGCATGCCGCGCACCGCTGAGACTGCTAGCTTCAAGGTGAGCGGGCAGATCGCCACGATCGCAGCAGGTTCATAGGGGTATTATTGGGACTCTGTAGTTCAACCACACCATGATTCGTATCAAGGACCCGAAGGTGTCTCTGCCGTTCTACCTGGACGTGAGTACCTCCAAGGTCGGGTTCCGCGATCCTTCTAAATGTGACATCCTCTAGACTCTTGGGATGGATCTCCTTGCGGGTGAGTGGGTTTGGTCGCACGACCGAAACGGTTGGCAAACTCTATTTCACCTCAGAGCAGAACATGGGTGATTTCACCCTGTACTTCCTCGGGTATGACCACGACGGCATCAGCAAGCGTTCTACCGAGGAAAAGGCCAAGGCCAGATTCAATCGCGAAGGTATGCATGCCGCCGTCTTCGCGATGCCGCGCATACACACACGATCATGTTGACGGACGCTCATACATCACGAATAGGCATTCTGGAGCTCACGCACAACCACGGGACCGAGTCCGATGCCAAGTTTCAGGGATATGCGAGCGGCAACACGGAGCCCGGCAGGGGCTTTGGGCATATCGCCATCACGGTCGATAACATCAAGACGGCGTGTGCACGCTTTGAGAAACTTGGCGTGCCTTTCAGGAAGCGTCTCAACGAGGGTAACATGAGAAACATTGCGTTCCTCTTGGATCCCGATGGGTAAGCGTCAGCGTGTTCGTTTTCAGGGTGGGTTGATTCATGGTGCCATGTGCAGGTACTGGGTCGAGGTCGTTCCGAGCGCACTCACGCTTTAGGAGGTCACATAGCAATGGCAGAATGGAATTCAGGATTGGTGTACTTTTTGACGTGTTCAATCGAGGTTGTCATGACCAGGTCTCGCCACTTTATCAATGCGTATCAACATGAGTTGTGTCGAGCTGTGTTGTAAAAAGTTCCGGAGTCTCTAATGGTCAACCTCGAAAGGGAAGTCCCCCTGAAGGGAGCCAGGAACACAGTCCCCGCAACTTGCCGAAGTTTTCCTGCTTCTGTCCAATTTCATCGTTGGTTTGGACGACTTGGCATGATCTATAGAACCACGTGGAAATGAGCGTGGTATGTATCTCACCAATGCATCCCGGATATTCAAGTATCCACTGACGTGAACCCACAACAGATCTAGTGGGGCGCATTGAACTCTCAGCTGAAGGATCCGTCGGGTGATGAAGATTGACGAGTTGCCGGAAAGCCCGAGCCTGGTCCTGTGACCGATCGGTTGTTCGCAGAATGCGGACTTACAGCTCCGTCTCACCAACCTCTTTCTTCATTGAAGCCATGTTCTCTATCTGAAAAGGGTCCGTGTATTCACATCTGATCACATGGGGATGGCGGGCCCGCAGGGTGCCGGCGTCGCTACGGTACTATCTCAGTCTTCAAGGGGTCAGGATGCTCCCGAGCGTCGATGTCCAAACGTGCTTTTACACGCTGCGGCCATCTGCGTTCTATTCAATGGTCAGCTGCTCAAAGAAGGGTCAAGGGCTTCATGACCGCTTTGCCCAAGATGTCCGTTCATCGCACCGAGTCTCGAGCCAGAGTCTCGTCACGTTCGGATCGCACCTTCGAAAACCTCCGGAGACCAAAACAGTTTTCAGCGGGGTGTCATCCCCGAGCGTCCTAAAACGTCTGGTCATGAGACTACTTCGCGCCTATAAAAGCCGTAAGGCGCTACTACGCTATCATAAACTTTCCCTAGACGTGTGAAGATGCATTACTTGTCATGATGCGCCGTACAGCAAATGGATTATCGTTATTGGCTCGCACTCGGGGTTTCAGTCTCTCTGACCTGGGTTGGACACTCCGGAACCAGAACGGCTCTACTGTTAATTCAGTGGTTAGGATCTCAGGCTCTCTACCCTCGCAGGCCCACATTGATCTTCTCAAAGCGGGTATAATTAATGACCCTCTCCTGGGCATTAACGGTGAGGTTAGAGGTCATTCACGATAGTACCTGGTGCTCATCCAATGCAGAATATACGGAACGGTGGGTTGTGAACGAAAATTGAAGGTATACGGCCCACTTAAAGCCCGTTGGCGCAATTCTATGATCGGAAAGGACACTCCTCGTGTTCTACGGCATCGATGCGATTACGAATGTGATGGCATGCCTCGTTGTGACCTAATTGATATGTCCAGACTCTCGCTGGTCACCCAGTCGCCTGGGTCAACCAGTTTCGAAGGTATACCTACGTCTGGGTACCTAGTGTCTCCCATTGGGGGGGGGGATTACAATTTGACGATTGCCCTTGAGAGTGCTTGGTATTATTACTTGAATGTCAGGGCAAAACCGGATGCAGAAGCATTCCCTGACACTGCAAATGTGACCACCAGTGAGTTCACCCAGTTCGATATATCCTAATGTCCGCCCGTGGATTTGTAAAACTAATGATGATTTCGGCTGGGATTGGGTGCATGACATCGCATGGTCCAGAAAGAGCAGGAGAATGAGTAATCCGTTTGTTGTCACCGGGCAAATGGGTGGCGAACGGGGTGTGAAAACTCCGACTTACAAGTGATTCAAAGTGTCTATCCTTGTCCTAGTTGGTTGCAGCGACGTGGTATTTGACAATGCCTCGCGACCGCAATCAACGCCGACAAGAATGGATAAACACGTTGGTATCGACTCGCGATTGACTGTCGTCGATTTATGGCCCCGAGATGGCAAAGACGACGACGCAGCTAGATCATCGAGACAGTCCTTGAAGCGACTCCATAGGGGGGACATACGCCTTTTTTGTCGTCGTCTGTTGCAACGAAGCATGGGATAGTACTAGTTCATGTCAATACATACCTCTCCAGTGTCGCCACCCATCTCGACACTCTGAATGCTATACACATCGCACACCCATCAGATATAATTGTGGGGGTGTGAGTTGGTTCGATAAGTATATGCAGGTGACAACGGTGTACCGGGGGTAAACGACCGCGCATCCCTCTTTCCGTCGCTCTCGTCATGGGCTGGGTCTTGCAGAGGACCTGCGTCCGCCCGTGAGGCGCGTGCGGAAAGTGGGGTTGTGTACCCCGGCGTCGGTCTCGGTGTTGGAGGGGAGGGCGAGAATACGCAACCGGGCTAACGCCTGCGGCGACGATGACTTCGGTGGTGCCGTCTGCAAGCAGTCCCTGCGAGGTCGACGGGGACGTGTACGCCACTTGTGTCGGCTCCTTTACCACGTAGCGGGGTGGTTTATGAGCAGGGTAAGCGGGGGCAGCGCAAGAAATAACAGGAGAGGGAGAGGGAACGAGAGTATGTGCGTAGAGAGCATGGGACGGATGGGGTATGATCGAGCCGAATATGGATGACGGAGTGCGCCGTCGCGGATGGGTCCCGGTCCGGGGTCGGGTATCGGTGGGGAGGGGGCATGGGTGAGGTGTGGTAGGAGGGACGACCGGAGGTATGTTTCGCCTCCGCGCCCGCGTACGAGTTGAAGTGGGTGGAAAGAGGGGTGGGTGAATCTGAGCGCTGAACGTGAACGTTGACTTGATCGATGATCTTGTGGTCGTCTGCTCTTCCCAGAGTCTGCAGTACCTTGCCAAGCGACGCTGGAGGGATTTGGAGATTGAATATTGAGGCGTCGATATCAAGAAAGAGTGAACGAATTCGTCGCCGCTACTCGTTCCCAACAGCTTCCAGCACAAATTTCGCCGCTGACGACACACGGGTCGAATCACCATCACAAATGCAGTGACAACGGTAAAAAGATGGGCGTTGGGTTAGTGCGTATTTGGGTGAAAGTATGCGCCCTGATGAATTCATCAGATAAGGAGCCACGTTACGGTGTACTTGTACCAGCACCAGAGACAAACGACCACGGCGCCTGGCGCATCCTTCTTTCCATCGGTCCAATATCTGGCCGGCTATGTTTCCAAACGTACGCCAGAGGTCAAAGGAGGGTGAGTGCATGGGAAGGACAATTAAAAGTATGATGCTGACAGGAACACAAGAGTCGAGTCAGGGACCTGTCTCCAGGAACAGCGGCCAATCAGAAGCAACGACGATAGAGTCGAGTGAAGGCGTTTCCTTCGCCCATCAAACGGGAGCAAAACCAATCGAAATCGATGGTCGACATGAAATACATTCAGTCGCGTTCCTCGATGATGGCAAACACCTCGTAGGCGGCGGCCAGGAAGGGCAGATTCGACGTTGGCGGGCGGAAGACGGCAAAGAGGTGGGGGCGCCAATAAATGCGGGGAGTTTTATTTGCAACATCGCAGTGTCACGAGATGGAAGGTGGCTCGTGAGTGGGACGACGCGTGGCTTGGTGACGGTGTGGAATGCGGAGAGCTACTCAAAAGTGACGGAGTTCAAAGGTCACAGCAGTTGGGTGCGTGCAGTCGACGTCTCGCCGGATGGGACGAAAATCGCGACCGGATCGGAGGACTGCACTGTCTGCGTTTGGTCGGTCTCCCCCGGCAAGCGTCTGCTCGGTCCCCTGGAACACGGCAGGGAGTTGGCCGCGGTCAAGTTTTCACCAAACGGACGCCTCATCGCAACTGCCACGTTGAAACGGGACGTTCGGGTCTATGACAGTCACCACGGTGGCCTCCTCGTCAAGTTCCCAGTCGAAAGCAACTCAGCTTTCAACCAGTCCCTTGCCTGGGACAGTGATAGCAAGCAACTCTTTGCCTTATCTCGCGACGGCAACATAAACCGTCTCGACGTTTCCACCGGGGTCGCGCTCTCGAAGTGGGCCATTCACGGTAGCAGCAATGCAAGGTGCATCGCACTTGCAAGCAATGGCACATTCATCGCAGCCTCTGCAAAGTCATCAGTCTCATTCTGGGACACTGCGACGCACGAGCAAATCGGGTCTGTCGTCAAGCACACTGGTACTGTCGTGTCCATGGCCATTTCATCAAAATACGACCTCGTGATCGGTGGAGACCAGACAATCACCCTTTGGGGATACCGTGACATCCTTCCCTCTCGCTATTTTGACCATGTACGTCTGTATGAAATGACTCGTGTGACATCACTTTCTAATCACAATCCGCGCCGTTGGTTGTCATAAATCTCTTGCGAACGGAACTACAGCATAAAAGAGTCGAAAAAGCTGATTTCGGGGAGATCCACAAAACCCCTCAGATACACGATAGTCCAGGTACGTCCATTTGTGCTCTGATCATGGCTTTCTGATATCCTTGGCCATCAGAAGAACGGACAGCGATCCTTGAGAAAACCGTCCAAGAACCGCGTATCCAGCTCGCTGGCTCTCAACAAAAGCCCGATCCGCAGGTGGATAGTCCCTACAAAGTCATCAAGTCACTCGGTGCAAAGGAGAAGAGCTCGAGTGCGTTCATCGCCACTCTGACTCATGTTTCGTTGAAATTTACGTCTATTAGATGCCGAAATCACGCATCTCAAACAAACTGTCCAGGAGCTCTATCAGCAAAAGGATAGCCTGAACGAGATCATCACGTCACTACGTGCAGACCAAGCGAACTCGAGTGCGTTTGTTGACACCATGCCTCGCGCTTCCCTAACCTGCACTAACATCCAAGTTTGTTAGACAACAAAATCGCTCATCTGGAACAAACCAACCAGGAACTCCGCGTCCAACTTGCCGAGTTCCAACATAAACTCAACCGGATCAACCGTGTACATGAACAGAAGCATAAATGTGAATGCCTGTATGCTCAACGCCGCATATATGATGCTGCGCAGTCCCTTCTCGAGGTTGCGAATACCATAAACGAGGATATCAGAGGTGACAAGTTTATCTCTGATTGGCTTACCGGTGAGTTCCGGCGTCACGAATCAGGGTAGAGTGTTTAATCTGTGTCATCAGAGTTTACGCACCGATGCATCACGACACTAGAGAGGATTGGAGACGAGGCATCAAACCTCAAGAAACATGACGCAGCGGTTGCGGCCTACTCTACTGCGCTGTTACTGGGCCCCACCGCCCCGAACACTGTACTGATGAAGTGGGCGAGCAGGATGTTGATTCGTGGTTCAGCGCACGAAGCTTTGAGTGCCGCAACCAAGGTATGCTCTCCGTGAAGTTCAAATATGGATAGTGACATTCTTTCGGTTTAGTTCAAGCTTCCGAGGTTTCTCGTTTACCGCGTCGTTTGCGACATCCTAGAAGGGGATGGTCGCCTTACGCAGGCGTTGGAGTGTTTTCGACAAATGCAGAACGAGCTACCAGAGGACACAAGTACCCGCGACGGGCGAGCGCAGTGGGAACTTGGTAAGGGATTCCAACCGCGACAAAAATCTGGGACTAATTCAACGACCTTCCCTAGATTTTAGAGGACGCTGTGTCGAGAAGCTGGAGAAGCTGGGGGACACCGCGATCGACTCTAAGAAGTACGACGAGGCCATCAAACAGTACTCCGACGCATTGACACTTGACACAACAAATCAATGTGGTATTCTCCTCAAGCGAAGCAAAGTGCGAGTAGTCATGGGTTCGTGGGAGGAGGCATTGGTCGATGCTGACAAGGTATGGATTTTATTTCACATCACATTAAACGGTCCTCGGTAATCCATACTATTCAGGCCATCGAGCTCGATCCATCATCGCATAGTGGGTATGAGGGAAAGCATGCTGCATTACACGGCATGGGGCGTCATAGCGAAGCGCTCGAGGCATTCAGCATGATGCTATCCAAGCTCGAACAATGTCCCGATCCACGGATCCGCAGTAAGCTGTTCTGTCAATATTTCAATCGACAAAGTTCTGATTAGTTTCGGACAGAGCTTCGTCCTCAGTATGTCGACGCAACTGCCACAATTCGAAATGTGGTCCAGCAGACTATCCGCCACATGCCACGTGTCCTCATCGACACCGTTACCGGACGTCTCTATGACAAAACACAACAAGCAGCAGCTTTCGAGGAGCTCCCGATCTACGACGAGCTGCGATCTTCAATGACGACCGGACTAGACCATGCACGTATCCAGATGGAAGTGAGGAAGTTCTACCGATATGTGATGCTGTCGCACAGGTGGCAACCCAATGAACCGACATTCCAGATGGTTGAGAATATCTCGATCTACGGACTACCGGAGTCTCTCACGAATGGCAAGCTTCTAAAATTCTGTGAGCTTGTGAGCTCTCTCTGCTTCCGGTGGGCATGGAGCGACACTTGCTGTGTGAACCAGCTCGACAAGGGGGTCCAGCAAGAATCTCTGGTTGCCATGTTCAGGTGGTACCGTGGTGCGTCCCTCACGGTCGTCCACCTTCTCGGTGTACTGTCAGAGTCACACGAATTTGGGAGTCTTTGGAGGAGCATCTGGAACGCTCGCGGGTGGACATATCAAGAATATGTCGCTTCGAAGATTGTCCAGTTCTACACCGAGGACTGGAAACCGTATCTTGGCTTGGACACCTTCAATCACAAGGAATCACCCGTAATCCTTTCGGAGATGGAACAGGCAATGAGCTTTGCCACAGAGGAGTTGGCCACACTTTGTCCAGGCTTAGACAGGGCGCGGGAGAAGCTCTATTTAGCTTCTATGCGTCAAACGACACGCGAGGAAGATATTGCATATTCGTTGTTCGGCATCTTCAATGTCGCAATCCCGGTCATATATGGCGAGGGCAATCAGGCAGTCGGTCGCCTGCTGGAGCATATCCTGACGCGTTCGGATAACGCCACACTCCTTGCTTGGACTGGGAGTTCGAGTAGCGAGCACAGCTACCTCCCTACCGATCTCACCGTCTACAACCAAATCGCGCCACCGCATGTTCCACCACCCATCGAGACAGTTGAAATGGATGACATGGTCACAGCATTGCGCTCATCCTTGCCCGACCCCTCCCTGTCGGTGGCTTTCTATGGGCGGCTCTATGATCTCCCCCCACTGGCGCTCGTCGCTGGTCGACTCAGACTTCCTGGCATTGTTTTCCCCCTCGCCAACCTCGCCCCTCTCCCGGAATCAGGTTCCGACTCCGCCCTGCCTGTTTATCGCGCGACGTCTTCCATGCTCGGGGATGTAGCGATCGAGAGCATGGATGACTTGTCTGGGATGGAAGGTTTACTTCTCATCCACCCCTGGATCAGTCCCCTCATTGACCAGGATTTCTCGTGTGGCGCTTCTCTGTTCGATCATACCACATGCGCATTGCGGCTCGTCGTCCGGCTCAGGCAGCCGTTTGGGGCACTGTTGCTTGCACCTGTGGCGCGCGAGCAATACAAACGGGTTGCGACGGATAGTTTGATCATGGTCCGTGTCCGCGAGGAGACTTCGTTGATCGAATTGATGAACGGCATCCGTACGGTCGATATACGGTAATCGTAGAAAGGACATTCGACCTTTGAGGATGCACTATTATGGTTATACCCCACCTTACAGCTGATCAAGAGGTTACCTTCGTAGTCTAATTATCATTTCGTTCTGTGCAACAAAGGTCTCGGATCCTTCTCCCTAACTCCTCAGGACTCCCTCGTGGTAGACCACACCCACGAAAGATTCCTTATTCAACGTGGATATAGGATGCTTCAAGACTGAACGACAGATACGTCACTGACAACCCAACGACTGGACGCAGACACTACATTATGCAATCTCTCCCACTGTTGATGCGGGTTCAAACTTCAGGGGGCCTGTGCCTTTCTCTGTCGCCCAATCGGGCACGAGCTGAGTTGGCGCAACTGAAGGTGTGTCCACGGGTGGATGGTGACACTGCATGCAGCGACTCTCCATGCGGATACGAAGATATGGATTCTCAGACTACCTTCCATTCTGTCGGGATCGATCGAGGACTTTCACAGTTGGAGTCTGAGATCCCTCGGGGCGACCCGTCGGACTGCACGTTGAGCGACATACCTTTACGTGTAGGGACATTAATCAGAGGACGAGTGCCCTCACCGTCGTCCTCCGAATTTGGCGTGGAACAAGTCCATCTCCGAGTCAGCTCCCGAATCGCGTGATCCATCCCATTTTCTGGGGATGGTGGTAATCCAGAGGTACTACTACGACAATCGTTACAAAAATAAAAACAAAGAAAAACAGCGACAGAAACAGAACAGAAAGCCCCCCATGATAAAAAATACGCAACATATGATGGACCCAGACGTGCCAATTACATACAATGATATCACAAAAAGAAGAGGAAAAGAAGAACAAGTCCGGCAAAGAAGACGGTCCGTTACACGAACAGAGCACAAGGACGAAACAACAATGTCAACCACAACAACAACAGTAAAAATATAAGAAAAAGCGTTCAACCAGCATACCGAACCGAGAATAAAAAAAACAACTCAAACACACGTCAACGGTCACCGAACCACCAACGACGAAAGCAAACCCAACGTCCGCTCGTCCAATCCCCCCCGCGTCTGCATCGCCTCCATGCTCTCCAGCATCACCGCCATCGTCATCGCCGACGCTGCGTTCTCGAGCCGTGTCAACAACGAATCGAGCACCATCATGATCTCCATCTCGCCCATCTTGTCGTTCATCGGGGGTAACAGTTGATCCGGGTCGCCGTACATGTAGCACGGCTCCAACTGCTCGTCCTCCGGGAGTTCTGACCCCGGTGGGGACGGCTGGGGTGGCGGTGGGATGCTGTCCTTGCGTCTCGGATAGGGGCGAAAAACGCGTGCGCTCGCGAGCGCTT
>JBBPRK010001512.1:0-11837 GCA_038093075.1 Boletus patriciae | reverse complement strand
ACCCTCTATTCTCTTGTGCAATGGCCTAACTTCTGAGGTGCAGGCAATCCTGACATTCATTGTACACTGGTAACGTGTTTTGCAGACGCCACCTGGTTGGTTTGCTGACCCCGTTGCGCAGTTTTTTCACACACCGCATCCACCAACGCGAGTAGCACATGATTGACCGGCCTGAACAAAAGAGCTTACACTTTCGCAGTGAGTCGACAACAATGGCGATTCACGGCGTTACTTGTAAGCACCTACTTCACTCGATATTGAGACCTGGGACGGCTGACGGAAAGTAATCAAAGTTGGTGTTGGCGTTCTTCCGTCTGTGTAAGTATCCATGATTCCTGTCCATCAACATATCTTTGACCCACATGAATCAGGTTGCGCGTCAGGTAAAGGAGATCGATTCGTCAACTGCGAAGTGACCACTAAATTCGCTCAATTTTAACCTCAAGTCACGACAGCCGAAATGTAAGACTTATTCTTCCTTGGTCGACGCTGTATTCAATATACTAGGATCCACATGAAAACCTTTACGGCATTCAAGTCAGAATTCCGAGTGAGCTTGGACGGCACCCATCGAGTGTTCCAAGTCTTACCATCTTGTTCTCGCAACAGTGGGTTTTCACCCTCGGTCTAGCCATGTCATGCCTCGTGGATATTTTGATCACGGGATTCTTGACTTATTCACTGCGGGCTCTTCAGCGTGATAAGAGGGCATTCAGGAGGTAAGTATTGGTAACTCCAGGCTTGACTACCGGGGCTAACGGGCCACAGCCTGGATCGCGTCATTAGCGCGGTTGTCCTGTATACCTTTGAGACCAATCTGTTGACAAGGTGAGTCATTTTACGTGGTGATCCTTCTCGCTAAAACGTGCTCCAAGTGTTGCGACAATTGTGTCTATGATTTGTGTAAGGACTAACTCGTGCGAGCTTCTGGACTGTCTGACACTCGTCCAAGTGGCTCACAATGCCTAACAATCTTGTTTTCATGGGACTCCATTTTGTTATATGCAAGCGTGCGCGGATATTTCTTATTTCGATCCCTGTTCCCTTTCTGATGACGTCTCTACAGTGTATGCAAACTCGTTGCTCGCTACGTGAGTTTCGAGTCTGTTTGTAATATCATGCGTGCCACCAATTGTTACCAGGTTGAACTCACGTAAACAACTTGAACACGAACGACAACGTAGCGCCTCTTCAGACCTTCCTGTAGGCCCTCCCCGATTCCCCAGTCTACCACGGAAAATGGCGGGTGGGTTCTCTGTGCGTCGTTCCAACATTGTTGTCATAGGGTCGAATCTGATCGTTTGTTTAGTCGCGCAAGAACTTCCCTACGGATACTAAGGTATGTCATCGAACCAAGTGCGTTCTTTTTTGATCCAGATATACTTATCCCCGATCCGTGAACCAGCTCGAGATCACTGTGGAACAAACGGTCGAATTTGGGGGCGACAAGCCCTCGCCACCAGAGAGCTTCAAGCACCTAATTGAAACCCAGCTCGAATGATCTATATGTTGGCATCGTCTCGGTCCCGTCTTTCACATCATATTCTATTCATTCATTCATGTGGTTTGTTGTATGAATACCGTCTATCTTGGTACGCATCTTTCGCACCCTGCATCATTGACGTTTTATATTAAATGCATTTCAGATATGATATGTATTCCCGCCATTCTTTCTTGACTGCAGCTCCGTCGTCTCGTACTATCTATTTTTGATCTCCATCCGGCCTCTAATTATATTAATATCATTTGCTCGGGAACTGCCCTCTCCATCGGCAGAGACCGTGCTTAACGATCTGTTTGAAAGTGCGTTCAACACAGAGTCTCAAACTTCAATTTGCTATTACTGATTCTCGATCATCCAGCTCAAAAGTTGCGGCGTGCTTTCGGGGTGCCTGTTATCTCAGTTTTGTTGTTCTTGAAATGAAGGTCTCCATTCTGCATTTCTTGTTCTCAGGCTTGTACTCGTTGCCCTCTTTCTTGCACCGTCTAAGATCTCACGAATCACTGTACGAATGTCATCCGTTCTTCCATATGTTGCAAAACCATCGTAACGATTGAATGACTGAGCCCTTGACCGACCTCCAAAATTGAACTTGAAACCCACTGAAAACCATCAACGTAAATATCTCTGTACACTCTCTGTCAAGATCAACTCTTCACGCCTTCGATCCCCGCGACGATGGCACCCACCACACCGTGTGGCCGCGCGATCAATCTTTCCATGTGTTCGCTATCTCGTAGGGTCTCCGTCGTGACGCGTGACCCTCACTGTCAACAACGTCCATGTGACGATGTTGGCCCTTCAAAGTCTTTCTCTCTTAATATATGCCCTTGGAGAATTTTGCCCATGTGAGTGTGTGCGAACGGTCGCCCTCTGCTCCGAATAGCAAGTAGCGCCATCACGGAAGGCAGCGGCGAACCCGAGAACGTGATTTCCGTCTCTTCGAAACTACCAGGGATGTTGAACAGGTTCCGCCGGATCGGTGTATCGTTCGGAAGGTCTGCCGTGCTAGTGGGTACGTCGAGGAAACGGCATAGCCGGAGGTACGATTCGTAGTCTCTGAGATAGAGCTGCCCGGCGAACACGTTCAGCTGGTCGATCAGATCCCAGGGTGGAGTCCAGTCGGAGGGCAAAGGAGGGATGGAATAAAGTCTGAGATCGTCCGATGGTTTCATGCGTTCCGATGTGCGGGGCGCGTACACATGGAGGTGGACGTGTTCGCTCGCTCTGATGTCTGGCATCAGGCGATCGGCTTCAAATGGGCTCAACAGAACAAGGAGCCGGTCGGGGTTATTTTGACGGGAGAGAATCCACTGAACGGGTCGAAGATATTGATCCATAGTACCTTCAGTGGACTCAGGCTTGATCGTCCTGCAGAAGTCCACGGTCGCCAAGATAAATGGGCTCCACACATCTGCTTCCCGAGTAGCTGCAGAACTCCTTTCGAGCGTTGTGAACACCGGAAGAAACGCGCTGCCAGGGTGCAATGGAGGGATGTCACCGGTCTTAACGAACGCCACAACATCTTGGTGGAGATGGTGCTCGGCCGCATCTGCCCGGGGGGGTAGCTCTAGTACCTCTCGTTCGCGCTCCCGCTCGCGGTTGACCTCACGTTCTTGCTCTTCTTCCATCTGTGCACTGGGAAGTGATAAAACCCCGAGATCTTTGCAACGTTGCCGAATCCCAGGATCCAGCGCCGACAGGTCACTCTGCGCGTTGCTAGATTCGCAGGGTGCATACAGATCGGCCAACGATTTCTGATCTGGTTGGAGCCATGCGTCCGACAGCTGCTCGGCTGTGAGCTCACTGTTGCAGAAACGAGACCAAGCATCATATCTCGATTTATGGCTCATGCCTTGTTGTGCCCAGTAAGGAGCCCGCTGCTGAATATCGGTCCAGGTCTCATGTATTGCCCAGCATAGAATGTCGACGGTGGTGACTCGGGTGGTCGGATCCTTTTTACCGGTCACAGCACGGATGCTTAGATCAACTCCAGGGGGAGCAAAAAACATGACCGAGTGACCATGGCCAAGCTTGCGCATCCGCATGCAACCTGAAGATCACGAACCGTGAGATTGATTGATTGGATCGCTGCGCCGAAACGAACCTTGCACCAGTGCATCTTTTGTCACCTTAGGACCCAGCGTGACAGCCGCTCGTGACCCGACAGGGAGTCTGAGGTCAGTGCCCCTTGTATGTGCGTGATCCAGGTAGACAACACAACAGTCTAGCTGTTGAGAAAGCGGTGACGATGACAGTGATTGAGTGACGCCACCCCGTGCGAGTACCGTCAGTTCATCATTCTCGTTGAAATAGACGGCTCCAGCAGCAACGCGGGCGGTGTCGAGCCAGGCTTCAGCCATTCGGCGATTGGAAAAATCGAGGATCTGTGCCCCAACATCCACTAAAACACGAATCTCGGGAAGTTGCGTGGTTACCAAGTGGAGCAATTCAAGCGTAGTCTGTCGTTCCCCATTCTCGTGAGTGACAATGTAGAAGTCATTTTCAGGCTGAAGAAGATATGCGAGGACCTTGGCATTGGTTCCTTGCTGGTGGTCGAGGTCACGCTGAGTAACAGACATGGGTAACAGCCATCGGCCGTCGTTCGTTCCCGAAAATCCTGATGATCAACTCAGCGACCGAATTGAACGACGTGCGATGAACCGCGAGTTCACTTACCGGTTATAGGCTTCTCCCGTTTCTCTGCTAAATCCCAACTAGACCCGGACAGTTTCCAAGGAAACCCATTTGCTTCGTGCGGAAACACCACTCGCGAAAGGTAGAAATCTATAGCTCCTTGATTCCGAGTGAACAATGGGAATATGACGTTGTTCCATTGCTCCGATGACCTGAGGTTGATGTCGCTGAGTTTCCGAAGCGAGTCGGGCACTGACTCGCGACCGTACTCTTTGACCCAAAATTGGTACTCTGTAAATGGGTCATCCTGGTCTAGTAATATTTCGAATGAAACTCTGAGTTGCTCCTTGGTAAGACCGGCATAGTAGTACGATAGGCATGTGAGAATGATGGTGATATCCGGATGGCCAAACTGGGTGTTGGGTGCTGGTACGTCTTTCGCCCGATATGGAACAGCAAGCATTGTGGGGGAGCCGTTGGAGTGCTCTCTGTTTCGCGGGTCGGAGACAAGGCCATAGTCAACGCGCCATCTCCGCTCCTCAAGAGCAAACGACAGGATGTTCGACGCCAGAAGACCACGGAGAAGTAGCAGTCCACTCCACAGATAACTTTGGTGGGAACGCTTAGCGTACTCCTCCACCCTCTTTGCTGTATCAGGAACCTGGAGGACATCCTCGTCGGATATGAAACTGCGGATTGCATCACGTAATGGTGGAGAGACGTGTTGGAAGTTGAAATTGGGAAGCCGTCCGGCCATAACGTCCTCTACAATCAATGATATCAGGCGCCTACCAACGTCGGAGCCTCGCACGATGTGAATGTGTGGAAACGATCCAGGTGGGCCGCATTCATACTCTACGAAGTTGGAGTGATTTCTTGAGATGGCACAAGCACCATCCTTTACGAGCCGGAGAACTTGCTGGGTAATCGTCCATCGGTCAGGGTATCCGTCCATATGTTGCTGGAAGCCGATCGTGTAAATCAATTGGAACCGGGAGTGAAGAATTTCGTCGCTCTCATCCAGGATATCTCGAGCATGCGAATCAATCCACTTCTGAAGGTTCACCCACTCGGATGCACTGTTCCTAACACCATAAGCGTTCCTCCAGTGCTCGTCAAGGTGGTTAGCCTGAGCTGTGCCCATTTTGCTCGAGTGGTTTAGCGATTGCCTCAGCAATCGAAACATACCGCCCACATGACTGTCTTCCTGTATCTTGAGTTCAATAGTCAGCCGAATCAACGATCACGAATATACAACTATCCATGCGCACCGATATGAGCGACAGGGCTGTCTTGATGTGCTTGTAGATCGTTTTTTGAGGCTTCGTTAAAGGGTTGGTCATAAGCTGGGCTTTACATGTCTGCTCCTCCACGCTCATCAGCTTGAGTGACAGAACATGCTCGGGCTGGACAAGTAGAATTCCCCTCTCAGCCATGCATCGGGACATGAGCTTCTGTAGATTATCAATTTGAAGGCTGATCACTCTGTTATAGACGTTGTGCTGGGGGGTTCGAGAGAAGGGCAAGTGGTATATTGGTCTGTTAGCCAGCCCGCCAAGGCGAGAAACGAGTAATTCGAACATCTGGACTGTCAGTGCTTTTGGAACAATGACACGGACAAGTTGTTTGCCATCAGCGAGAGCGGCAGCAGCAATCGGAATGATCACAGATGATTTCCCTTCGCCCATGTTGACCTGCATCACAGTGTTTTCACCGGATAGTGGGGACATGATTTCCATCGCAGTATCTGCTTGAGCGCGACGAATGAGAAAGTTTCCCTGAATCTGACGAAAACGAGGAGCGGTGTCAGTAGAGACGAGCATTCGGGCGGAAGAAAGCCACCTGGATTAACAGCCAATCTGGGTACTCTTCAGCGTTCCACCCGTCACATCCTTCATTCTCCAATTCCTTCAAAAATTCTTCTTCAAGACCGTCCAGAGCAAATCGTAGCAATCGCCGGGAACGCTGAAGCTCCAACAGGAGCAAAGCCAACGATATCAAGCATTTCTTCCAGTGTGGAGGGATGTCGATGGGCAAGGTGGAGGCGAGATATCGCAAGAGGACATCTGCAGTAATTGGCGGCCATTGACCAAATTGATCGAGTGCCTGTTCGAGCGGGTCGGTCGTTGGACCCAGCCTCTTCTTCAGAATGGCCAGAGAGCTCAGGTAGTTGACTCTGCACTGCACATAGTGCTTCTGAAGTGCCTCGATGAGATTATCACCTGCCACTTTGTGAGACTCCACGCAAATACGTTGTGCGCTGGCGTAAAGGCGAGCGAGATATTCGCGCCGAAACAAGGAGTCCGTCCGGAGAGAGGAGAACAGCTGATCCAATGGGGGGATACCGTGTAATGATGTCTTGTCATTGTCGTGCAGCAAAACGTTAGGCGGCGGGAGTGGTGGCGCAGGTCGGTTGGAAAACAGCTGATCGAGTGTGATTGACCGCGGTGTGCGCTCAGGTACTGGGTGTGGAAGTGTGGGTAGACCAGGTTCTACAGGAACATGGGTAGTCAAATACTTGCTCTCATGGGCTTCGTGAGAGGTTGGTCCAGTAGCATTCGAAGGAAATAGATAGGCGGCTCGTCGCGCGGTGGGGCTGTCCTGCGCGAGCGGATACGGATCGCGACCATCCCAGTAATATCTATTTGTGATTTCCGTGTATGCAGCGTTGATTTGAGGATACCGGCGCACAATCCAGCGGTGGTGGTGGGTGTCGAGAGTTTTGAGTTTCATAATCGACCGACTCCCAGCCGACTGTAGGAGACAAAGTGCTGCCTGAGCACCCGTTTTGCGTGTCAGTGGATCAGGCCGATGGTAGCTAGTCATGGCATGCAGATAAGCAAGAAATCTTGTGCTCGCCATGGTGCCATTCCCTATTAAGCAGCCCCGTTCGGTATCCACGTCGTACGTTTGGTATAATGGTTCATCATCATGTGCCTCAATGTCAATCCAGACCTGGTGATTGCCATGTGTTCTGGGAAAGCCATTCGGAATGACGACTCGTCTGGGGATAAGTGCTTCTGGTACGAGGACCCCCGCAATGTGGGTTTTCGGCCGAAGAACGAGGAGGTTCTCTAAACCGAACAATGTGCCAACACATTGATTCTCGTCGTAAACCATGTCCTTGAAATCACGGGACTCGAGGTCTTCTGTTTCATTGACAAAAAAGGACAACCCGTAACCCGGCAAAGCAACAGACAACCGTTGCACCGATGTGGATTGGACAGAGTCGACGGGGGAAGTGGTGACTAGGAGATTTCTAGATCCTATTTCGCTCCCCCGTGCTAGATGGTTGAGACACTCAAAACACTTGGATGCCATTGCCCAGGTTGGGCTTCGGATGTCCACAAGGGTCTCACGACCTTCATAAATGCGATATTGTCCCGAGGCACAATCAATCCTCCAGTGCTCAGAAGATTCTTCCCAAAACTGCTCGAGAGGGCGTATCTCAATGATCTTTGCGGACAAATTCAACCAATGTACATGACCATCGACGAGCGCTGGCGGAAGGTCTTCCTCGAGTTTTCTCGAAGGAATCAGCTCGAGTATCTCGTTTCTTTGATTGCCTTGCGCTCGAACCACCAAATTGTTATCTCGCAGTGAAAAGTGCACCTGCGGGTATTTGAACCATTGTGATCATGCCATGGAGGGTCGGGCGGTTACCTTGTGTTCGGACATCATGGCGAAGGATGTGAAATCCATTCCTGGAAGATTGGATGGTGTGAAAAGGCGGTATTGCTGCAAACGATAGTTAGAAACGCTCGTTAATATCAGAAACTGCAGCCTGTACACACATCGCGAAGAATTTCCATGAAATCAGTCGGCAATCCACTCAATAGTTGACCATTCACTCGAAGTGTCCCATCGAGCAGGTTCATGTGCACTGTTTGCGAGGGTTGGTCCACAGTGGCCTCGGTTTTGCATGTAAGCCAACGAGCATTTGGATACTGCAACTGCCCCCATCTCTGTGTACCCGGGTGATAGCTGGCGAAAACCTTGCCAACTGCAAGGTCAACACCATAGTCTGATGCATCAGCAAGGATTACATCCCCCAAGATCTCCTCAAGGGCGGGAGAGAGACGATCGTCTCGTTCGAGGAGCAGCTGTGAATATCGATCGAAGTTGTCTGGAGAGTTGGTGGTTGAAGTATGAGTGTTGAGGGTATGCGACATTCAAGAATTAGACTTACATTTGTCACGGGATGCTCGTATAAAGAAGGCGCAAGAAAGTAGAGCGTCGACATCCTCTAGAGAATGGAAGAGCTCGCGGAGGGTAGTAACGTCAACGTCAAACGTGCTTCGGCAAGTGGCTGCCATTTCCAGCAAGAGAATCCCGCGTTCTTCGTTCGTAGGTGCTTGTGCCAGGTCGTATGATAGTTCCTGCACCCAACTGAACGTCTTCCTGCGTACCTTCCGAAGAAGTGCGATGGCTCGGTCTGAGACTCCTTCCCCGGGGCTTGACGCAAGCACCCGAGTGAGCAACAAAGAAATGGTGTTCATCAGCACCCCATCAATTGAGCCAGCTCCGACATCCACGAACAAGCTGTCGAGCTCGTCTAGAAGAGCATTGCAAAAGCACAGGTCTTGAAGTTCTTCATGCCAGACCCACGTCCCTGTATTCAAATCAAGTGGTCCCACTTGAAAAGCCACACAGGCAAGGAGGAAATGAACTTGGTGACGACGAAGGTTGAGAGTTCTACTGCACAGCCCTTGCAGGATGTTCAGCCATTGGAGGGAGTCACCGCTCCGCAAGTGTGCAAACGCGATAAATTCGTCGAGGGAGAGTTCCGTGGGACAGTCCGCCCCAGCAGACAAGACATCGTTGGGCATGTGGGACGTATGATACACATAATTTTCCAAGCCGTAAGGGAGAGCATGGTAGTATCTGAGGTTCCCCGAAAGCTTGCCCCGCCGACAGGAATGTTCCAACGTAACGTAACGTAACCTCTGGCGATTTCGAGACTGGGAACTGCGGGGATAAAAACAGGAAAAATGGATCCGGGCCCAGAGTCGTCCTGGGCGCTCGACAAAGTAAGGCTGCAATGCAGGGACCCGCGCAAGTAGACTGTACTCCTCTCCAGAGGGCCAGCCACCGCCCAACCTGCGACGGTCGAAACAATGCAGAATGCTAGGCGCAGCAGAACGCCAGATACGAACGCACGCCGGGCATTGCAGTTCGAATACGACAACTTTCGCATGCAATAGCAAGGTGGGCAGTGGTGATTGGGAAACCGCTGCACTCTCAGCAAGTCGTCGCCCGGGTAGATGCTGCGGGTATTCTTGGTATCCATCATAGGTGTCTGCGAGACTTGCACCTTCCAGCTGTGGATCGGGATGTCCAGCACCCTGTTCCTTCGCGTCTTGTTCGATGCGAGCTTTGAGCTGCTGAAGATGCGGAGATTGATCATAATAACGGACAGGAAAACTGTCTTCGGTGAATTCGTCCGAAAGTACCGACCATCCCGAACGTGACTGAGAATGACGCGCAGAGAGGTACTGGTATGCGCAAGAAAGGCGATGGAGGCTTGTTGTCTTGCGCAGGAGAAGTCCTGGCAGGCATGCAATCGGAATTTCAGGGGAATAGTCCGCGAGCATGGGAATCTCCTTCACCACTAGCTTATCGAGTGCGACATAAAGCTCGATCGCTGTCAATAACATGATGGACATATCTTCTGCATTTGCACCAAAGGCGGCATCCGTCAAGTAGTTATCCATCAAGATCTCGAGCTGTGCACATGCCTCGTCCACATGCGTGACGCAGGCGATCCAATCGTCCATGCCCTCCTCCACTGATCGCTCAACGTCATAGAGAGTAACGTCACGGTCGGCATCATATGCCTCCTTATAAAAGGTCCCATTTGAAGACAAGAAGTCTTCAATAGTGCCACGGCGACGATGGCTAGGATGGAAGGGAGTACCAAGTAGTTTTGTGGCAGGATCTGCGAGAGCGTTGCGAATGTATTCCCCACTGTCCAGGAGCGAGAGTTGTGTGTCTCTGGCGAGTTCATCCTGGGAAGGATTCCGAAATAGGAACGGGCGAGCATTTAGCTGCTCCCACCTGGCGTCAAGGGTCTCACCAAGACAAGCGCATGTCTTCAGTGCCATTTCGGAGAGCCAGTCGGGGGTAGAGGAATCAAGCTTGCTGAAAAGTTGGAGAATTCGAGATGACATCAAATGGAGCAGATCACTAGAAAGACTTGTAGTTCTTTCGTCCCTTGCAAAGGTGCACATGACGAACACCATAAATCGTTTGTAAGAAGCACGTTCAAGAGAACGATTAACCGACGCCTGGATTGCGACCCTGATGAGAAACCAAAGAGGGGAGGGACGCCAGGGGTCCCTTGAATCATCAATTTCGCTATCGATCCCCGGCGACCAGTCAACGCGGTCACTACCATCTTTAACGATGCGAGAAACGTGAGAAGTGCGGCCAACACCACGCAAGAGGCCAGTAAACAGTGCCGAACCTTTGGCTACGCGATCAACATCATCAGCCCGACCGATATTTTGCAAGATGTCATTGAGCAGTGTATTTATGTATTGTGAATGCACGGGAGGAGGGAGAGGAGAATCCGAGCCGACAGCGTTGAGGCGAGAGAGAAGATTGGCAAGTTCGAACTGGAATTCTCCATCGTCAAACACCTCGTTGGGCGTCTCGACGGCCGACCCAGGATACGAACATATCAGAGACTCTGGTGTTTCCCCTACATCACCTTCGCTTGGGGACACCTCGAATGGCTCGCACAGCGTACAAATCTCCCGCTTCGTGAGAATAATCGCTGCATTTTGATATTGGATGAAAAATGCGAGGATATCTAGAGGTTGTGAGCACGGCCCAGGATCTGTGGGGAACCTGTGAACATACCTCCCATTTGCATTCCCCGCAGCTGGGAGATGACATGGTCCTTATCCATGTGCTCCGACTGAACGGTGGCTTGTAAGCTGTCTAACATCTTTGTGATGCGGTGCCACTGAGCCTGTTCAGAGGTTCCGCAGACGTGGGCGCCATAATCATGGGCGGCAGCGCACACCGCACGAGTGAGTGAATGTTCGTTCTCTAGGGTGTAGTCGCTTTCCTCGGGAAGTTGGACGGGAAGAAACACATGGGTAACAGCATAATCGAATGCAGACATAGTGGTACAGCCGAGACCAATCCACTGGCAGACGAGCGATGTTACTTTCAGGCTCCGACGGCCAAACGCAAATCCGCCTGTTGGTTCCCGTCAACATGTATTTACTGGACAGCCTGGTGCAACTGCAAGAGCCCTGAATCAAATCCCCTCCTCATCCTCTTCGTCGCCCGATACCTCCGCGTTCTCCTGTCCAGCCTTGGCCATGAGTTGCGCCAAATCTTGTTCGTCCGTTTCTGAAACCGCCTTCGGCTGCGACAAACTATCAAGCACCAGTCCGAAAAGACGCATGCGTGACTTGCCTTCATCTTGACGACCAACGCCCCGCCTTGTCTCTCGATCGTACCTTGAATAGATTCGATAGCGCGTTCCAGTCGGTCGATCGCAACAAACTAGAAAAAGGTAAACAAAGTGTGCACGCGCCCGCATCGAGCCTCACCTTGTCCGTCGCGTTCGTGCTCAACACGTACAGCGGCGGCGCGACCAACTTGGCCTTGATCGGCACGGTCTCGTTGCTCTCCTTCTCGCCCGCCCTCAGCGCCTTTTTGATCGCGTCGATGCCGGCGGGGG
>JBBPRK010001511.1:0-11839 GCA_038093075.1 Boletus patriciae | reverse complement strand
CCCGATCGACGTTCATTCTTCTCCAGACGGCTCTTGCTTCTTGGTCGTTACCTCGGATGGCGCTTCTACCACTATAGTTGCTTACCATTGGAGCGCTTTTGGGTCTACCGATGGGATGCCACTCCCCATCGCAGATTGGGCAGGTCACAGCAATCTGGTCATTAGCTCACTCGTCCGCAGAAGCGCTGTCTACCTCCTGAAGCTGGACCTGTTGGCCCACACTTGCAGCTCTGTCGCGCTCGATATCACCCGAAAGGTTACCGAGTTCATGTTTAGGGAGAAGGGTGGTCGTGGCGCTTTGTCAAGAGATGCTCATCTCACTGCGCACAACTGTGTCGTGGACTGTCACGCCGATGTATGGACACGCTTTCCGGTCCTGCCAGCGGTCCAACGTGCTATTATTTCATCAAGTGACCGTTGCCGTCGTTCGATTCTCTTTGTCACCGATCGGGATCACAATCGTTATCAGCCGCACTTTGCTGACATGATCGAGACATTTGAAAGGGCGTCGAAGAAACCAACTGGAGATAAGCTCAGCACGCTGCACATCTCCGCGATGACGTTCGACAGTTTCGTAGCAAACCTTTCCCCCGATGCGGAGTGGAATGATACATCCATTTTCAATGTTGGAGAATGGGTCGTCGACCTTCTTTGCCTCATTCCTATCCATCTGGCACTTGCCAGAGACAATCGGTTCGTTCCGTTAAAAGATGGCGTATACTCTGTCGAGGTCGAAAAGTCACTCCTTGGTGCCGAAATCAATCGTATTGTCGATTCAATATCGTTTGGATGGTACGAGTCCATATTCCAATCTTACATGGCAGACAAGGTGCGAAGCTCCCATATGCACGACTACGACATAGATTCATGCTAGCCCTTTTCGCAGCCTGTTCGGGTTGTGTCCTCCATGGGAGAGCAATCCGTTGGGAAAAGTTTCACCCTCAATCACCTCGTCGATACATCGTTCGCAGGATCAGCAATGCGGACTACTGAAGGTGTCTGGATGTCTGTGACTCCAACTAAAGAAGCTTTGATCGTCGCGCTCGATTTTGAAGGTACGTCGGTGGTCGAGTTCGTCTCTGTAATCCATGCTCATAACACCTTTGCAGGCGTTCACAGTATAGAGCGCTCAGCCCAGGAAGATACGCTTCTTGTACTCTTTAACACCGCAATCTCGAATCTAGTATGTTTGCATCTATTGACGACAGGAATGGAACCTTTGACACCAATTCCCCAGGTCCTTTTCCGCAATAACTTCGCTCTCAGCCGTGATATCACAGGACTGTTTCAATCATTCCAGTCTAGCTCGACAGTCCTGGATCCTGTCGCGAACCCTGCACTTTTCCAATCTACCTTAGTAATCATCATCAAAGATGTTGTCGACTCCGACAAGGCGGAAATTGCACGAGAGTGAGCATTTTGAGAGATATGTTTTCCCCGCTGTGACGTAGTTTTTTCCAGGTTCTCGCTTAAGTTTCAACAAATAGTCGAAGAAGAGCAAGATGCCAACTTCATTTCTCGTCTGCATGGCGGCAAGCTCAACATCATCCCCTGGTAAGAATTTACGTCCATCTCTCGCAAGACAGCACGATTACATCTGCATGGCAGGCCAGTTATCGAGTCGAGGGAATTTTACAAATTGTTCCCGACACTGAAGAGGCGCCTTGATCAGCAAGATGTGACGCACAAGGCAGCAGGAGAGTTCTTGCACCTGATGAAGACACTGATGGCGAAGCTCAAGGTAAGACCTATCGCTTCTAGACCAGTGCATGCGTCTGCTAATGTTTTCTAGGCGAACGACTGGGGAGCGCTTACTCGTGCGGTCGCGTTGTTCTGTTCTGTTTGGTTGCTGATTTTTTTCTAGAAACCATGGCTTCGCATCGTGCACAGCTGTTGCTGACCCTCTTACCTACCGCCCTAGCCTTCGGTATGCAAGACGTGGAGCCCGAAATCGAACCGCTGAAGGTAAGATCCGAAACCTTTTTTATGACAGCCGGGACAACAAAACCATGTTTTTCCCTCAGAACCTAGACACGGACATGCCGATAGACACTCCAGATACCGATGCTCGCTTCTTCGTCGCCAACGTTGATCACTCTCAAAACACGGGCCGCGAAGAAGCATTATATGTACTGGTAACAGAATGGGCCGAATTTGATTCCCGCCAGCTTGTTCCCGATACTCAGTGGGCAGAGGAGCTCGCTCAGTACCTGGAAGATCTGGCGGAAATGCGCATCGACCACGTACGAGCATGGGTCAAGTCCAATTTGACACGTTTCCAGGCTGGCCATGCGAGTGTAATGGAGCTTCAGCGGACACTCGAGAGCGCTGTAATCGACTTGAAGAGCAGCGTGCAACTTTGTCGGATGCAGTGTGAGGCTTGCCAACTGTTTTGCATTCAGAGTCGATTCCACGAGGATGCGCACGATTGTAAAACGACGCATACTTGCATGCAGTCTTGCGAGTATTGCGCGGAAGCGGGTGAGCTTGAGGAAGGGAGAGAAAAGAAATGCACAATGACGTACGTAACAGCTAAATTTTAACCGAGGAACAATTACCATTCTCCTCCTAGAGCTGGACATTCTGGACAGCACATGTAGGCAAACTTTTCTTTGGATCTGTTGCGGTTCAACCATGATTGCCACCTAGATGCTCATTCAACCTTCATTTGTGTGGCGCGCCGTGCAAACTCTCGGGCAAAAACGGATGTCTCGATGAATGTGCCAAAGTATAGCTATATTTCGAAAACTCTCAGTCTGCTCTTACTTATGACTTTAAGGTCTCGGGCCACGAAGACGATGACCACCAATGCTCAGCGCTCACACACGCCTGCGGCGAGGTAACTGTTACTTTTCACTTCCCGCAGTATTATATGCTATATGTCAAATTCTTAGCCATGTGATCTCTGCACGTTGACGTTGGCGGACGGGTGGTACAAATGCAAAGGGAGGTGCAGAATCTCAGTGTAAGTGCTCATACCGTCGTAGGATGGTTACAGTCATTCAATTTCTGTCGTTCCCAGTGACGTTGAGCACGAAAGTCACCAATGTGACGCACAGTACTGCCCGATACCTTGCCAACTTTGCAAGCGGCTCTGCTCAAGTCCTAACCATTTGCACGCGTTGGAAGCAGGCGCGGTCCATCTTTGCGGGTACGTGATTCGATGGCGTCCTTCACATCTGCGGAACGAAACGCCTTCCGTAGGAAACCACATACTTGTTCTCAGCGGTGCACCGCTCCCGGTGTATGCGAAATCGACACAGCCCCTGAATCGATTGAAGAAACGTTCAAAGGGATGCATGAATGCTTCCAGTACACAAAGGTACGTCTTCACTTCCCTTTGCGCAGGTCCAAACTAAACGCATCCGGTGCATGGGTGTAGTATTCGCAAGGTGATTTTTTGCAAGTACACAACTAGCGTCCCGTTTACAATAGATACCCAGTCGCGAAACGACTTAAATGCGTCAAGCTCATCCCTCCAGACCAGCTACAGCATGAAGGTTCGCATGATCATAGCCTGGACCCGGACGTTGTCCATTATTGTCAAGCAAGGTCAGCCGACTCGACGGCGTGTGTTCCCCAATTAACGTACGAACAGATGCGCGAGTTGCCAATATTACTGTACACTTCCCTTGGGTATGATTTAAAGGCCTAAGCCTAGATCGTGGGGGCTGACTGGTTTGTCCAAATAGGTCATTCCCAGCAAGAACACGAAACTAGCCACGGTTCCATGTCAAACGTACGATGGTCCGTTGATGGCCCAGACGAAGAAGGTCTCGAGGTTGAAGGACGACGGTTCTCAACGAACGACGAAGGCGCGCCGATGATGTGCAATTTGGTGTGCCAAGCGCTCGGTAGGCACGTCCATATCGACTATTGCAGAGCCAAGACCCTGGCCGAGTGTAGAGGAAATAATGAGGTCCAACATGTCGCGAGGAAACTTCAACCGGAACCGGACCGTCCAAAGGACTTTTTGACGCACAGCTTGTTCTGGAAGCGTAGCGGCAAGCCGGTCTTTGACACTCTCCCGCTTCGATTCCTGATCCTTTCGTAGCGTTCAAAGATCCGTATTCGCGAGAAGAGAAAGCAAACTTTGCAAAGTGGTAGGTCGAACTACTCGGCTGCATGGTTCCCATTCGCGTTTTGCTTACCCACATTTTCCAAGTGACTCTATGTGCGCTGGTAAGTTTTAACTCCCCTGTCTTTCTCGCTCTTGTCATGTTTTTTTTTCCCCACAGGATCGGAGCATGCCGCTTCCGGAGGGAAGCCCGCTGTCCCCTCCTTCTGTATTCACCCGCTGTTCCATGCGCCGTTGAGCGCCGGTAGTGCTCCGCCAAAGCAAGGTTATATCTCAACGGATGGGCATCAATTCGTGTGCAGGAACCCATCATCTACACAGCAGCCGTTTCACGTGTGCGTACTTGTAACCAAACCGCCAAGGATACGGGCTAACCACCAGCTACCAACAGCATCTTCTTGATCGACAGGTGTGCGATTTTCCTGGGGTCGGGATGTATCGTGTTCACAAACTTCCCTAGGTCAATGTCAATGAACAAGAATGACAGGCAGCCGCTTGCAAACTCGCCCGTATGTGGGAGGATACGTCCACGCATGAATAATCGACTCGGAGCAGTCTACGCTGCCCTGCATAGCTTCTGGACCGCCCGCCAAGCTGCTTTTGGCGTCCAGCGTGATGCGAACACCATCATTTTACACGCTCAGGGTACGCAATCCGTGTGCGAAAACGACACCACGAGATCGCCGGATGAGCTCCTCGATCTGCTTCTCCCAAATGCCCCCAAAGGAGGCAACAATTTCGACACAGCTCTCAAGGCTGCGGATGCGGCCATAACAAGGTGGTGGGACGACAAGCGTCCACCCGTGATCGTCTTCCTTTCTGACGGCATTGCATCCGTTTCCGACTCCGTCGTGCAAAAGCTCTTCCGCAAACCGGCACAGAGAGGGTACGTACATAGTCTTCAATTTCATGTCTGATGCCAGACTCACATTACAAACAGGAAAGGACTTTCGTTGCACGCTATCTTATTCGGTCCGAAAACGACCTCTACTCGGATGGAGCGTATGATCACCATCGCACTCGATGCGCAGAGTAAGACGCCCGCGTTGACGAGCGCGCCGTCATCCTTCCATGAAGCGCTTGATAGCGTAGGTCGCTTATCGTGGTTTAAATCACCCATGGCCTCAATCCACATTCCACAGGTCCAACTCTCACAAACCTTCCTTGGAATCGCAGAATCTTTGAGGAAGCCCAGAGGGGCGTTGATGCAATGAGCTGTAGGCCAATGCCTCAGAGAATAATACTATGAGACATCCCCCTTTTCGATCTATCTTCATTTCTCAATTTTTACATGTGTGTACGAGGGTTCATCGAGGTATTGACTACCTTGCGATAACGCCAGCTATTTCGTAGTATGGAAGGGGGTGTACGGTATCGTTCTTTGTACATGCTAGCCACAACATCATGATGCCTTTCTTGGAGTAACTCTATGGCCAATATTTTGACAGACTGGTGTGGTAAAGATGTTCCTCGTTGGTGAGTGAGCGTAATTTGGTCAGTGCCGCGGCAACTTCTGGCTTCGCCGCAGTCTCCCAGTGCGCCTGCGAAGAGTTAATTCTAGGTTTACCATCGTCCCACCGGCACGACCGTCTCGACATACCTCTACGGTTGGCCACCCACCGATAACGACATACTTGTTCTCATCTTGGCGCGTTTGTCCAAATACGAGCACCTTCCCGCTCGCTTCTGAAAACTTGTTCAAGATATCGACTACGGCTTCACGATTCTCTGGCGCCTTCAAGGACAACACGAGAATCTCTGTGACAAGTTTCTCGAGGGCGACGGTTGGTGCCGAGAATGGGACGTCGTATACCACTATATTACCCCCGAGGGATGGTTTAAATGCTTCGTGGATCGTCGGGAAGGACGGATGGCTCCCGAATGCCTTGTGTATCTCATAACTATCCCAATCTACAGACAAATATGATGGAAATGCGTGAGTTGCTTTGGGACTCTGCAGGCTGTGGACGTACGGATGATGACGTAGCCAGTACTGGGGTTTTCGATCTGTAGCCCATAATAGGCTGGGCTACAACTGTGTTCAGAACGGCCTAGGGCCTCGACCTGGACTTCACTCACGCGTTAGCGCCGTCCGCTTGTAATGTAGGTTTGAGTGCGTTGGTGATAATCTCTTGGTTCTCGCGAAACGCCTTGCTAGTGTCAAAGATGAAGATTTCGGTATTGAACGTCATGGCGTCGATCAGTTAGAGGGGTCGGTCGTGCTTTGAGAGATACACTCACAACGCTTTATATCGCATTGATATCTAGATGCACGATGGTTTCACACACTGACACCATTCTTATGATCGTTCCCGATCAGATAGGATCAGAGAATAGCTTTCCAGGGTTACTACAAAAGGTAGTAAGCTCGTAGTAACGGGAACTAACGATATCTTTTTACCGTGATCGCGGTACACGATAGCGATGCGTTCCACTGCCATCGGCGGCCGAGTCGTCATTTCTTTTCTGTAATCCCCTTCGATCGTAACAGAGCAACGGAAATTGCGCTGCTTCAGTCACCCGTTTGAAAGTCGCTACTCACCGATACTACTTATAACCAAACATCTGTGGGAGCCTAGAAGCACTTTGCTGACATGGTATGTATATAATTGCTTAACGCAACCTCGGGTACGAGTGGTGGTACGTTGAGTATCACTCGAAGTTGACTCCGCCGATTAGACCTGCTGGCAGATAGTACTCGGCAACAATCTCGCAATGAGCGACACGACTCGCTTTGTCAGTCATCGACTATGACCCGTGCTCGGAAAATGGTTTGATGGTTACCATTGACTGCATGCGTAGTTCACCACAGGACCATCGGCCTTCTATTAAGCTGCAGTATCAACCAGGAGCCGTATCTTGACAGGAAACATGTATTCTCGTGATGTATAGATATTGGGTTAGAACAGATCACAGCCGATACTGTGACAACTTTGTGTGGTAGAGGTGATCCTTGTTGGCGAGAGAGTGCAACTTGTTGAGTGCCGTAGCCACTTCTGGCCTCGCAACAGTCTCCAAGTGGGCCTGTGATCACGATGCGTTAGCACCAGGCGTGGTCACATAGCATTGCGCCCACATACCTCCACCGTCGGCCAGCCGCCTATGAGAATATACTTGTTCTCGTCCTCGCGCGTCTGTCCAAACACGGATTTATTCTCGCTCGCTTCGGAAATCTTGGAGAGAATATCGACCACATCCGTACGATTCTCAGGTGCCTTCAAGGTTAACACAAGCACCTCCGTGACGGGCTTGCCGAGTGCAAGCGCCGTTGGGGCTGAAAATTTGACATGATACATGTCTACATGTCCTCCGAGAGATTGTTGGAGCGCATCATGGAGGGCTGGGTAAGACGGAAGATCCCCGACAGCCTTGTGGGCCTCATAGCTGTCCCAGTCTAGTCATGGCGATGGGTCGGTCAAAGTCACTGGCACAATCCAAGACACCTCTGGGACATACCAAGGAAGATGTAGCCCGTTCTCGGGTCCTCGATTTGAAGCCCGTAATAAGCGGGTCTGTTATGGGATTCGTCTCAGAAGTTGCCAGCGGGCATCATGCAATTGATCGCATGACTCACGGGTGCACGCCGTCCGCTTTCAAGGAGATGTTGAATGAATCAATGGCGATGTCTTTATTTTCACGGAACGCCTCGCTGGTTTCGAAGATGAGGATCTGGGTGGTGAGTGCCATGGTTGACGTCGATCGGCTGTCAAGGAGTCGATCACACTGCCGAAACGCTCGAGGTCCCTTATACTGTGCAAGCGTATCGTGGGGTTCCCATGTCAATGCAGTATTCCTGTGGGAGACCTCGACTGAGCCGAATCATGGCCCATGAATGGGGCTCGGGGTGAATCATGAGTGGTGGGCGTTGGGTGGACGTGCACTGGATGGCGATAGAACTGTTACATACTGGCAGCTTTGTCTTGACCCGCTGCCAGCTACTTCGAAAGGAAGCCAGCCTGTTTCTCCCTTTATGATGGTTCAGACCATGATCATGATCATTGTTCAAGTTGAAGCCTGAGGTTTGCAAAACGAGGGTAAGGTTGTGGCAGTGTTGCTTAGTCAGCAGACGAATTAAGAGCGTGGAACTCCGATCTAGTAGACCAACCATAGTACGCTGTGGGTGGAAAATGGAATGACTTATAGTGCCAACGACTATTTATACAGATCGATCACCACGTCCGCCGCGAGACCGTTCCTTTCCGTGAACAATTTACAGCTGATACTGCGACAACTTTGTGTGGGAAAGGTGATCTTTGTGGGCGAGAGAGAACAGCTTGTCCATTGCATCAGCAACTTCTGGCTTCGCGGCGGTTTCCCAATGTTCCTGTGACGATGATATATTATAGTCAAACCGGAATACACGGGTCGCATTCCGTCGACATACCTCCACCGTCAGCCATCCGCTGATAATAACATACTTGTTCTCATCCTCGCATGTTTGTCCAAACACAAATTTCTTCTCGCTCGCTTCTGAGGCCTTGGACAATATATCGACCACGGCCGCGCGGTTCTCGGGCGCCTTCAATGTCAATATGACCACCTCCGTAACGGGTTTCTCCAGCGCGATCGTCGGGGCTGAGAATTGGACATGGTACATTTCTGCTTTGCCGCTGGAACTGAGGGACGGCTTGAGCGCCTCATGGATGGCTTGATAAGACGGCGCATTGATGACTGCCTGGTGTGCTTTATAGCTGTCCCAGTCTACAGATAACGGCGGTGAAGTTATCAAAGGCAGGAAGAGGATGGAACTTACCGAGGAAGATATAACCCCGGGTGCTTGGGTCATCGACCTGTTTTCCGTAATACACTGGACTAAGTGTGATGTGTTTTAGCACCTCCGATTTGCGAATCGCAGTCGATCGCGATCGGACGACTCACGCATGCACACCGACTGTTTTCAACACAATTTCGAATGCTGGGATGGCAAGCTTTGGATCGTCACGGAATTCATTGCTTGCTTCAAAGATGAGGACTTCGGTGGTGAGTGCCATAATATTGTCGAGTCGGTCGATATGTTCCAGCTCAGGCTGAAGAATCGTGGCAAAAGCAGCCTCGCGGTGGGACTTCGCTGTTTTATACACACATGGCACCGCCAAGTCTGTTTCACATCATGGCACTATTATTCTTACCGCTGCCATGTAGTGAACGTCCTGTTACAGTTGTTTCGGGGAATACATACCAGGTATTCCCAGAGCAATGTCCCATCCTCTGAATCACACAGAATTTCGGCCGAAATGATGTCTGATGACCAATTTTGGTGTACAAATCAGACGGTCAAAGCCGCTGGACCATAAATGTGATTCCCCTTCGACCTGCCAGTGTCAGCACATCATCGTGACACTCGGCCAAATTTCTTCAGCTTCGCATTGTACGTGTGATCCTCGTCAGCAAGCGAGTACAACTTTTTAAGTCTTTCCTGAGATTCTGGGTTCGAAACAGCTTGCCTGTGAGCCTATGATGGGTTACATACATCAATCCGTCTCGCCCACCAAGAACTGTGCATCTGCATACCTCCACTGATTCCCACCCACAGATAGCGATATACTTGTTCTCATTCTCCCGCGTTCGTCCAAATACGTATAGATTCTTGGTGGCCTCTGCAATCCCGGACAAGATCTCGACCACACCCGCACGATTCTCTGGAGCCTTCAAGGTCAAAATAGCAACCTCGGTGACGGGATAATCCAATGCGATGGTCGGGGCTGAGAATTGGACATGGGACAATTTGTACGGGCCCGCTAGGGCCGGTGCAGCACCTGCGACAAGTCCCGCGAAAGATGGGGCATGTACGATGGCCTCGTGCTGCTCATAACTTTCCCAATCTAGGGAACCCGTCGGTCAATGTCACCGAACCAACAACATCGTGCTTGGGACGTCACGCACTGATGAAGACGAAGCCAACCCTAGGGTCCTCGGCCTCTAGCCCGTAATAAATGGGTCTATTGAAGACGGTCACTGTTCCAGAACGGCCTTGGGCGATCTCGTCGACGGGCGTCACTCACCCCTTCACACCCTTCGATATCAGTTGGTCAAACGTAGGTAATAGAAGATCTGCGTTGGCGCGGACTGCATGGGTGGTTTCGATGATGGCGATTCCGGTCGTTGGCAGCGTCATCTGGGTCGTTACGTTGGTGGTCTTTGGAAAGCCTTGCAATTGATATCTGAAGATAGGAAGTCGCTCTTTATGTGGCGAGGTGAAGACCCTGGACATGTGAACCTGGCCCCGATTAAAGAAATCCTGGGTTATATTTATCCATCGGGCCTTTCTCCCTGTCCTGCAGGTGCTGGACAGCGACACTCGACCACCAGCTAGCTTCAGTTCAGCACCCCACCTCTGATAGTGCTGCCCGATAACGGGTAATCAACACTCCCAATAATGGGACCTGCCCCTTGGGCACCTCTTTATACGTGACAGGTTTGACGAGAAATTACCCTTGGGAATGTCGCCTTTGATGGTGGCAGCAATTTGATTATCCCACCCCAGGTTTGTAGCGTACGTGCCTAAAGCGGGGCGCCCGCCGCACAGCAGGGCCATTGGCAGTTGCGGCCGCAAAGTCTTGCTATCTCCATTCCAATGATGCCACGACACGGCGTCTAACTCGGGCCGGAGTGGAATACCTCGCTGGCAATGCCTGGCGTTAGCAAGTTGCTGGACGCAGCGTAGTGCTCGTGCCATAATTTCCTGTGGCAAAAAAGACATCCGAGGCGGCAATATCCCGGGCCTACCCATCTGGTATGTTGATTCTATTGCACCTAATTTCGCTTCAAGCGTGATTCGAACTCTAGAGAACCCGAATCCGCATCAGTACTCGGGCTGTTCTCATCAGGTGAACTGACCGAACGAACCAACTTCGGTAACTCGGGACGCAATTTCCGTCACTGACATGCGCATTCTGCTGTGATTGCCACTGATTGGCAATCGAATGTCGGATCGTTGGTCACTTTGGACTACATGGGTTAAACTTGCGAGTGGGATGCAGCAATCATCCGCGTTCGGTCCTCCGGATACGGTCGGAATGCAGGTGCGTGTGGACCGTGAAACACTGACGGTGACAGTGACACAAACGTCGTAAACAGCGCCAGTCACGGTGCAGGGGCGGGAAAGTCAGCAGCGCAGTCTTCACCGCGGCGCAAACGAGAACCCGAAGATAAAAGGTCGATGAGTAGATGTATCATTCCATCCAGCCCAGGCATTTTATAAGCGACAAAGAGTGTGGTGTTGCCAGTGTGTCCACGTGTGCAATTTTTTAAGCGATCGTACTTCGTCGTCATACCAAAAAGCTACTACTTGCATCAAGGCTACATTAAACTGTCCTCGCGACCTTTTAGACTCTCCGCTGCCTTGACTTTCTTCCGTCTCTCCAACAACGCTCTCCTCACCGCCACCTCCCTGATGGACAGCCCGCTCTCCACCGACTGCACGGATGACGCGCTGGACAGTGCACGCGGAGGTAGTCTGGGTCGCTTCCGCCTAGTAGTGACACCTTTCCTGCGACTGAGCATGCTCGAGGTCGTAGACGAAGACTGCAAGGGTTCAGTGCCATGGCCAATCGTACCGCGTCCGGACTGCATCGTGCTATTCCTCGACATGCTGACCACAGAACCAGTCGTCGTCCCCCCATAGCTCGCCGTATTCGTATTCTTGCGTGGCCGCAATATGCTGGCGTCCGAACCAATGAGGTCGCTCTCGGAATGCATCGACGTGCGTGTGCGCGTGCGCGTGCTCGCGGACCCCGATACGAGGCCCGATTCAAACGTAAG